>PVIU01005692.1:7216-33981 GCA_004026605.1 Ondatra zibethicus | reverse complement strand
AAAGAAGACAATGTATAGGTTTGCAAAACCTTCTAAGGCTGAATTTAATTAAGGTCTTTGTCAACCTGTTTTTGATTTTTTTTTTTTTTTTTGAGATAGGATTTCTAATTGTAGCCCTGGTTGTCCTGAAACCGGCTCTGTAGACCAGGCTGGCCTCGAATCCACAGAGATCCGCCTGTCTCTACCTTCGGAGTGCTGGCATTAAAGGTGTCCGGCTCTCTTTCTTTTTCTTTTCTTTTTTTTCTATTTTCCCCTTCTCAATTCGAGAGGCCCTGTTGTACATTAACCGAAGCCAGAGGGGGGCAATAGAGGAAGGTGAAAGAGTTAAGGATAAAGCTAAGTTGGGGAAGGAGGTTAGAATCGGACACCTGAGGAGAGGAGTCAACCTTCCGGGCTGCAGGGCAAACAAGTTTAACAGGATTTAGCCTCGAAGGAACTAAGTTGTTGTGGGCGGGAGTGGGGAGTTGGGGGGTGTGGGGCACGGGGGACGTGAACACGACGCTTGGGGTTCGTTTGAAGACCGAGGCACCCGACGGGGCGCAGCCTAACAAAGGGAGTGTCCCTAGAGTTGGAAGAGCGGCCCCGCTCGCGGTCGCCAAAGCTAATCCGGACACTTGGGCGCGGCTAATTAGAATACTGACTGGGTCCGCCCAAATGCCTTCACCCTGTGGCCTCTGACCCGGGAGGATCCGCTGCTGGGCAGCTGAGTCTTCGCCGCTGAATGTCGGGGGGCAGAACTGACGAGGGCTGCCTGCCCCACTCCGTCATGGAGACCGCCGGCACCCCTGAGGCTCCGGGGACAGGTGACCGACCCGCAGTGCCCCCCTCTTTGCGCGCCCCTTTCACAGGTCTCTGTCCAGAGTTCAGCCGGGCTACCGAGAGAAATCGCCATGCCAGGTCGCCCTGCCCACCTCCTTAAGTGTTGACTGGGGTTTTCACATTCGTTCCCAGTCACAGTCGTGCGTCCCTTGCAACCCCGGGACTTCACGGCCCCATGTCAACAGTCGCCCTGGTGTTTGCTGCAGGCTAGGGGCCTCGTGCATTCCTTTCCTGTTTTACCAGCCTTTCTATTGGGCGCCGGGGGGCCTTGGTCCCTGCGAGCACCGGTCTGGTAGGAGTAGAGGGTTTATGTCGGAACTTCTCTTGGAGCCCAGAGGACTGTTTTATATGCTTCAGGTGCTAAGTAATGGTATCGGCGGTCGTAAAAGAGTCCACAACTTTATAAACTGCTATGAGCTGCTTCTACCCTCCCTTTTCCTCCACCCGGGTCAATGAAATGGTGCACTTTCTCTTTAAGATTAAAATGGTGGCTTGCTATGATGAGGACTCCACTTCCGGTGGGGAGGGGGCGGGACCCCAGCCCTCTCACGCCGGAAGTGGTTCGGGTTCTCAAGATGGCGACTCCCTATGTAACTGACGAGACCGGCGGTGAGTGCGGGAATCGCGGAGCCGCTTCTCTCGGGACTCTTGGGTTAGGGGTTCGGACTTGGAGAGGGGTTTTGCCACGCCCATCCCGGGGCCCCTCCTTTGCCCCGCCCCCGGACCGCCTTCCCCATTCATCCCTGTGGGTTATCACCTGCGCCCCCTTCTGGTCTCGTGTTTTTTTTGGGGGGGTCTCTGTTTCCGGGTCTCCCAAACCCTGGGGGTCCTTCAATGTCCCCTGCACCGGGACCCTTAGGAGCCTCAGCTGTTTCTAGCTGAGTCCCATCCCTTTCCAGGGTTCTCCAGCTTTCCGGGCTCCCACACTATCGGTTCCCTCCAATTCCTACCGTCTTACCCCCTCCCCCGTTTCTTACTGTTAGACCCGCTCTCTACCCTCCCCTGTTTCCATTCTGTTCTCCAAGCTGTGTCTCAGCTAGCTGAAGCTCTCCTTGCTCTCACTCTTTACCTCATCTTCATTTGTTGGGGGTCACTGAAGTGCAGAGGTACTAAGGGAAGAGGAATTTAACTTTCAGCTTGGCTTTCCTCATTGGTGGAGTTTCCCATCTAAAGTGAGAGAAAACAAACAGGAAAGTATCTAGTGGCCTTCCTCTCAACATCTTTGACAGTTAATAGAACCCCGTTATTTCCTATAGCTTGAGTAGAATTTCAGCCCAGCGGTCTGAAATGTTAAAGTCTGTGTTTGTGTGTGAAACTGAGAATTAGAATTAGTTTTCCTCTTATTTTTTTTTTTGTTTCATTCTAACTGCTTTGTCTTTAGAACAATGTGCACAATAGCAGTGTTGACCTGGAGATGATCAGATAGATAAATGAGAGACGTGTGTAAAACGCAGTGCACGCGCCTGGTTAGTATTTTTGTGTCCCTCATTGTCAGTGACTCTAGTGTTTCATAGAAGTGATCCTTTGAGTGTGCAGTGTATGCATGGCGTGTTTAAACTGTGTCATGTATGCCTCTTGGTTTGCTTTACATGTTCCTTATAGGTAGGCTTCCTACATTATAGTACTTACTGACAAGTTATTATTGCTTCCATTCCCTATTCTTGCATTTCAAAGAGTTATAGCAGTATTTCTCTATGTTCTCTACTCAGTAGATCTTTAACTAGCAACTGGGTTTAGGTTTGTTTGTTTTAAGACAGAATCTCACTCTGTATCCCTGATGGGCTTATAACTCCCTATGCAGACCAAACTTGTCTTGAATGCAGAGAGATCCACCAGCCTCAGCCTCTCAGGTGCTGGGGTCAGAAGCACGTACCACCGTGCCCCACCTTTAAATAGAAATAGAAATCACCCCCCCACACACATGGTCTGACTATGTGGCCCTGGCTGGCCTTGAAGGCATAGAGATCCACCTGCCCCTGCTTCCTGAATTGTGGAGTAAAGGCACACACTGTGTGATGGGCAGTTTGCAGCTTTGGATGTGTATCCTATTATTCTTTTGATTCACATAGCCCGCCTGACCCCTGCCCTGCTGTCAGGCCTGTCTGTCTTCTGTGACTGTGTAGACTACACTGCTCTTTTGCTCTCCTTCGTACTTCCTACTGTTACTGTGATCCCTGTGTAACATATTGCCTGTGATTGTAGTGGTTCCTATAAAATTCCCGGAAAGCCACAGGGTTCCAATAAATCATGTTTTGTTTTGTTTTGATTTTTTAGACTTATGTGTGTGAGTGTTTTGTTGTGTGTGTATGTCTGTGCACCATTTGTGTGTTTGGTGCCCATAGAAATCAGAAGTATCACATCTTCTGGAACTGGAGTTAGAGGTGTAAGCCACCGTATCAGTGCTGGGAATCAAACCCAGGTCCTCAGTTCATCTCCATGAGCCACTTTTAATTCCTGAGCCATCTCTCTAGCCCTTTTGTTTTTATTTTTGATGTTGTTATTCTGTCTCTAGCACCTTGGGAATACTCTGAACCCCTAGTTCCTGAGCACGAGATCATTGACATCCCTTTGTATTTTCAGCTACACCTCAGGATCACTCCTACCTGGACCTCATCTGTGACACTACTTTCCTTGCAGGTATTCCCCTCACCTTAGCTCCCTTACCAGTCACCATTTGACTGTCTCAAGTCCACAGAGGCAGCTTTTTGCCCTCGTTAGGTTTTCTGGTTACATGTGTGTGTGATTGTGTGTACCTGCCTGTGTGCACGTGCATGTGTGGGAACAGGTCCACATGCATGTGGAGGCCAGCTGTTGATGCCAGGTGTCTTCCTCGATCCCTCCCCACCTTATATCTCAGGCAGGATCTTTCACTGTAACCCAGAGCCAGTTTGTTCCGGGGACCCCGTCTCTGTCTCCCAAGTGCTGGGATCATAGGCGTGCCACCAGCCCACATCATGTGTGCGGATGCTGGCGGTCTGGATTCTGGTCCTTATGTTAGTGTGGCAAACGCTTTGCCCTCTGAGCCCTAGCCCTAGCCCCCTCTTTTATCATTTTTTTTTTTTTGTTGTTGTTGTTGTTTATTTTTTGGCTTTTTGAGGCAAAGTTTCTTGCGGTCTAGGCTGGCCTTGAACTCCTGTTCTTTTTGTTCCCACCTATGCCTGCACTACAGGCATTTCGTTCACTACTGTACTTGACTGTCTTTATCTCGAGTGATATCCATCAACTCTTTTCTCAGTTTCTGATTTTAGACTCTAACATATTACTAGAAAAGGAAAAACTTAAGTCAGTGTAGTGTTAACTTCTGTCAGTATCACAGCTTTTGCCAACTCTTCCTTTCTAAATTCTCTCATGGCTATTTTACCAACTTTTTTCCAAACCTCTGTCACTATGCCTTTAATTCTTCCTTCTGTGGCAAAAACCTTCCCTTTGTATTTCATTGAAAAATTAAAGCTATTTCCATTTCTCTCTGAGTCACAGCCAGGCATTTGTTGTTCTTTCTCCTTCCTATTCTCCTGCCTTCCATCAAGGTTTCACTGTGTAGCAGGTCCAGTCTGCCTCAGGTCCATGGCGGTCCTCGTGCTTCAGCCTTGTGCACACTGTGATTTTTGTTTTTGGTTTTTCGAGACAGGGTTTCTCTGTAGCTTTGGAGCCTGTCCTGGAACTAGCTCTGTAGTCCAGGCTGGCCTCGAACTCACAGAGATCCGCCTTCCTGCTACGATTAAAGGCGTGTGCCACTGTGCTTAGCATGGGTTGCCACTGTTAAAATCCCAATTTCTTGAAAATCAGGTTTCACCTGCTGTTTTTAGTTCTCAACTGTAGTTGTTATTCCTAGCACTGGCCTCCCTCCTGAGCTGCTTATGTCTGTTTTCTAATGCTGAGTGCCTCAATGTTTGGATATACTGTCACATTTCATATTCAACTCTTCTGATCTTTCCATTGTTATTTCTGTTATGGGTACCCTTTCTTAACTAACTCAGGAGCAACCTTTTAAGACTTGACTGGATTTTATTTATTGTGTGACAGTGAAATGGTGTAGACTTTCTTTTTCAGAACAAACAGTTGTAGATTCTTAGAACAGTTGAAAAGATGCTACAAAGAATGCCTGTTTACCATGGGCCCGTTCCCTTTTACTAGCATCTTACATTATTAAAGTACATTTCTTACAGTTAACTTTTCAGCATCAGTGCACTTATTATTAGCCAATGTCATATGTTGTTCAAGCTAGGCATGGTGGTTCACACCTGGGTTACCAGCACTTGAGAAGCAGAGACAGGAGAATTGCTACAGTTTGAGACCTGGGCAACATAGACCTTGTCTCAAAAAAGAAGGAAACCAATTATTGAAACATCCTTAAGGTGGAGGTCGCACGGTCCATGCCTTTAATCCCAGCACTTGTGGGGCCGAGGCAGGTGGATCTCTGTGAGTTTGAGGCTAGCCTGGTGCAGGGCTAGTTCCAGTATAGCCAGGGATACATAGAGAAACCCTGTCTTGGAAAAAAACAAAACAACAACAAAAAAAAACCTGTCTAGTCTACATAGTGAATTCCAGGACATCCAGAGCTAAGTATGGAGACTCGATCTTAAAAAAAAAAAAGAGGTTTTTGGTTTTTTTTTCCCTGATCCAGGATCTCATCTAGCATATCATATTGCATGTACATCTCATGTCACCTTGATGTTAGTTTCTCAGACTTTACTTGCTCTCAATCATCTTGATGGGCTTTTTAGGATATTTTGAGGGGGGGTGTGTGTACACGGTATGAATGTGTGTGGAATGTACGCGCATATGTGCCTATTCGTGATTTCAGAGGCCAGAGGAATCCAGATGGTATCCTGTTCTCTCTCTTGTCAAGTTTCCCTGAGATAAGGTCTCATACTGAGCCTGGAGCAAGCCTTAGTAGTCTTCCATTTCTGCCCATATGGTGTGGGGTCACAGGTACATATGGCCATACCTGACTTTTTACTCAACACACTGGTGATTTTTTTTAAAGATTATTATGTTTATGAGTGTGTTTATGAGTGTTTTGCCAACATATATGTATGTGCCTGATGCCTGGGTCAGAAGATACAGACATCTGTGAACTGCCACCTGGTTGCTGGGGATCAAACCTGGGTCCTCTGAAAGATCAGCAAGTGCTCTTAACTGTTGAGCCAGTTCTCTAATCCAAGTGGTGCTTAGGGTTTGAACTCAAGTCCTTACGCTTGCACAGACTGCTTTACCTAGAGCCGCTTTCCCCAGCAGTTTTTAGCAATGTTAAGTGTGTATTTTGAAGACTCTCCTTCTGTAGATTGACGCTATAAAGTAGTCCCACACTAGCTCAGAATTTAGTATAATAAAGGGTTCTTAGCTGGGCGGTGGTGGTACACGCCTTTAATCACAGCACTTGGGAGGCAGAGGCAGTCAGATCTCTGTGAGGCCAGCCTGGTCTACAGAGCTAGTTCCAGGACAGCTAGGGGTGTTACACAGAGAAACCCTGTCTCGAAAAACTTTTAAAAATATATATAAATAAATAAACGGTTCTTTAGGGGTAAACTCACAGATCATAGTCCTCTCCACGAAGCCGGAGAACAGGAACCCTAGAGAGAGGGAGGGAGGAAGGGGCAAGCTTTATTGCTGCATTTAAAGTGTAAGGCCACGCCCAAGTGGGCTGGTATCTTAAAGACTATTGGCTGAAGGAGTCTCCACCATCCCCAGTTCCGTTTTTCTGTATCTATAGACACACTCTAGGTGTCTGAAACTATTGTATAGCCCAGGGAGGCCTTGAGCTCCGTCTGGATCCACCCTTCCCCAGCCTCCCGAGTGAGAGTTCCAGGTGTCCGTCACCGTCCCCAGCTGTTTAATGTTTCCATCATGATTAAATTTAGATTGGGTGAAGACACTTGAGACTATGAGGAAGTCTACGGGTGCATTAGATAACAGTGATCCCCTCCCACAGCTTTCTAGAGCAGTGTTCAGAAGATCTTCTCACTGTAAAAGTTCCCCTTTCCTCATTTAAAGTTATTTTTTTAAAAAAATATTTATTATGTATACAATATTCTGTCTGTGTGTATGTCTGCAAGCCAGAAGAGGACACCAGACCTCATTACAGATGGTTGTGAGCCACCATGTGGTTGCTGGGAATTGAACTCAGGACCTTTGGAAGAGCAGGCAATGCTCTTAACCACTGAGCCATCTCTCCAGCCCCTAAAATTATGTTTTTAAAAAAGATTTATTCATTACGTATACAGTGTTCTGCCTGCACACCAGAAGAGGGTACCAGATCTCATTACAGATGGTTGTGAGCCACCAAGTGGTTGCTGGGAATTGAACTCAGGACCTCTGGAGCAGTCACTGCTCTTAACCTCTGAGCCATCTGGCTCTCCAGCCCCTTGTTAATTTATTTTTATGGGTGTTTTGTGTGCATGTATGCCTATCCAACATGTGTGCTTGGTGCCCAGTGAGGCCAGAAAAGGGCATCAGATCCCCTGGAACTGGAGTTAACAGTCGTTGGCTGTCATGTGGGTGCTGGGAATCAAACCCGGTCTCTGGAAGAGCGGTGCTCACCATCTCTTCAACTCCCACCATATATCGTATTTTATGAGGGCTGTGAGCCCAGGTAAGGAGTGGTGTTAGGATTTCCTTTTTAAGGATTAAAGAGTATAAGGAGTTTCTTCCTAACATATTTATTTCTGTTTTTTGTTTTGATTTGTTTTTTAGTTTGTTTCGGCCTTTTGTGGCAGGGTCTCATTTGGTAGACCAGACTATCCTGGAATTCACTATGCAGCTCAGGTTGTCCTTGAACTCACAGCAGTTTTCCTGCTTCTGCTTTCCAGCTGCTAAATTTATAGGTGTGAGTTCCCACACATGGCATCTTGTAGCCAGCTCCCAAATCACAGTATGGAGATTTAGGCTTGTTTCTAACTAGCTCTTTTTTTTTTTTTTTTTTTTGATTTATTTATTATTATTCAGTGTTCATGTATCCCTGCAGGCCAGAAGAGGGCACCAAATCTCATTACAGATGGCTGTGAGCACATGTGGTTGCTGGGAATTGAACTCAGGATTCCCGGAAGAGCAGGCAAAGCTCCTAACCACTGAGCCATTTCTCCAGCCATCTAACTAGCTCTTATAACCCATTTCTATTCATCTACATGCTGCTACATAGCTGTGACTGTCACCTCTCCTCCTGCATCTCTTGTTTGTTCTCTGTCTGTCTCCCCGTGACTCTGCCCTTCCTTCCAGCATCCTCTGTGCCTGGAATTCCTGCCCACCTATTGGCTTTTTTTTTTTTTTTTTTTTTTGCGACAGGGTTTCTCTGTGTAATAGTGCTGGATGTCTTGGAACTCACTCTGTAGACCAGAGTGGCCTTGGACTCACTGAAATCCACCTGCATCTACTTCCCAAGTGCTGGGATTAAAGGCGTACACCACCACTGGCTCAGCTTTTTATTAAAGCAGTCAGAGTGTCATCTTTACAGTGAACAAAAAGCTTATTCCACAATGTTTCCTTTTTTTTTTTTTGTCTAAATAAAAAGGAAAGGTTTTAACTTTAACACAGTAAAACTATATGCAATAAGAAAAATTATCAGGTAACAATTACATTTACAATCTCATTTGTATTTGGCAAATTCAGAGAAAATACTCCATTATTAATCCTCTCTTGGTGAGTCTGATGTAGTGCAATATTTTTTGCTCTTTGGGGGAGCCTACCACCCAGATCCCAAATAAATCACACAGAGGCTTTTTCTTACTTGTAATCACCCAGCCTTATCTTGCCTTGTTTCTTGCCAGCTTTTCTTAATTTATCCTGTCTGCCTTTTGCCGCTGGGCTTTTTCATTTTCTGACTTCAGTGCTTCTCACTTTCACTCTTACTCCGTGACTGGGTGGGTGACTGTGTGGGTGGCCCCTGACGTCGTCCTCTCCTTGTTCTCTTGTTATTCCTCCTCATCCTCCTCTTCCAGATTTCTCCTTCTGTTTATTCTCTCTGCCTGCCAGCCTTTCCTATCCTTGCTATTGGCTGTTCAGTTCTTTATTAGGATGAGCAGGTGTTCACAGAGTTAAACAAATTGGCATAAACAAGTCACACACCTGAAAATAATGCTCCACATCAGTCCACAGTTCTGTACCTAACTAATTTACCTTCTGTCATAACTATGGAAAACTCTTATTATAACTATCTAGTTTTCAGTTTCATCAAAGACCCCCAGAAGGATATACTGTTACCTGAGTAAACAGGAAGTGCAAAGCAAGCAGCTTTCAAAACTATAAGAAATGACAGAAACAGCTGCCTGGACAATCACCCAAGATTCTTTTGCATCAGCCTACAGACCTAGAATATCTGACAGACTTTTCTATCGTTCTTTATTTTTTCTGACAGACTTTTCTATGAAACAGGAATTTTGAAGAACTGTCCCACCTAGTCTCGGCAAAGTTAACTGTCATTTTTCTGTATGTCCTGTAGAATGTGTGGCAAACTTTTCTATGAAGCAGGAATTTTGAAGGACTGTCCTGCCTTATCTTGGCATTGGGCAGTCTTTTCCCTTTCTGTCCTGCTTGTGCAGTTTGTGTAGCCTACTGTCAGCTGTCAAGGCAAGAACAGTTTCTTTGCCCAGTGGCTAAACTTGCCACAGTGAAAGCAAACTCCATATGGACTTTCTTAGATGCCCATCATCTGAAGTAAATTGTTGCTGCCAGGAGCAGACATCTCTCATTGCCATGAAAAGTCCTATGTTAAGACCCACAGGTTGAGAACCACTGATTTACAGGTTTGGTCAGAGACTTAACTTGGAGTCTTGCTGTAGGCCGTCCTTAGCTGCATAACAACTTTGAGGCCAACCTGGGCTACATAAGATCTTGTCTCAAGATAAAGATAAAAGACACTATTCTATAATATGAGCACAGTGTCCTCCCCTGCCATGTTTGAAGATAAGGTCTCTTTAAGTCAAGCTGGACTTGAACTCATGGCAGCTTTCCTGCTTCACCTTCCCGAATGAGCCACTATGCCTAGCTTTGTCCTTGATGTCTTAAGATTTAGTCAGGTTTAGTGGCACACAGCTTTAATTCCAGCACTCTGGAGTCAAAGGCAGCTGGAACTTGGTATTTCTACATCAGCCAGGGCTACATAGTGAGATGTTATCTCAAATAAAATAAAAATAAGCAAGCTTGTTGAAGACTGCTCAGCTTGAAACTGGTAATTCTCTCCAATGTCAACAAGACATTATGTGTGAACTTGATGGTATGATGCATCTTTCTGTTAGTAAGCGCCCATCCTAACTGTTGTTAGCGCACTGAGAATCCCACTGCTTTGGTTTAATAGTTGTCTCATCACCCCTTCCTTTTCTCTGCCTAGAGGAATATTGGCTACTCTTTTGTATTCCTAACCAGTCTCTCAGTGCAGCTCTTCCAGGCTTTCCTGATCCCCTGTGCTCCCCAGTACCTTCCCCACCCCACTCCCAGTGTTTTTCCCTGAGACAGGGTCTATCACAGGTAAACTGACCTCACTGTGTAGAGCAGGCTGGCTTCAAACATGATGTAACGTGAAGATCTGGAGTCCACTCTCTCCTTTCCTGGGTAGTGAGGCTGGCAGAGCAAGCGCTTTTTACCCTCCAGGTTACCTTCTTGGCTCAGTACTTAAACTTTTGTCTTACTCTTTGCCTGCCTGACTTGTCTACTTCCTCTTTATTTATTTACTTTTGTTTTTTTGTCTTCTGAGACAGGGTTTCTTTGTAGCTTTGTTTTTTGTTTTTGTTTTAAGATTTATTTATTTATTATGTATACAATATTCTGCCTGTATGTATGCCAGCATGCCAGACGAGAGCACCAGATCTCATTACAGATGGTTGAGAACCACCATGTGGTTGCTGGAAGTTGAACTCAGGACCTCTGGAAGAACAACCAGTGCTCTTAACCACTGAGCCATCTCTCTGCCCCCCTTTTTTTTTTTTTTTTTTTTTGGTTTTTCAAGACAGGGTTTCTCTGTAGCTTTGGAGCCTGTCCTGGAACTAGCTCTTGTAGACCAGGCTGGACTCGAACTCACAGAGATCTGCCTGCCTCTGCCTCCCAAGTGCTGGGATTAAAGGCATGTGCCACCACTGCCCGGCCTAAAAAATTATTTTTATTGCTTTGTTGCATATTCGAAATTGGGTCTTACATAGCCAAGTCTGAGTTCAATTCTTGGTCCTCTTGCCTCTAATGCACCTGTATGCTAGGATTACAGGCAAGTTTTGCCATGCCCAGTTTATACAGTGCTGGCTGTTAAACCCAGATATTTGAGGCAAGCATTTTACCAACTGAGCTAAATCTCCATTCGTGTGTGTGTGTGTGTGTGTGTGTGAGAGAGAGAGAGAGAGAGAGAGAGAGAGAGAGAGAGAGAGAGAGATGGGAGTGGGTGTGATGTGTGGTATTGGCTGTGTGTGTGAGTGGATGTGATGTGTGGTATTGGCTGTGTGTGTGTGTGAGAGAGAGAGAGATGGGTGTGATGTGGTATAGGCTGTGTGTGTGAGAGAGAGTTGGTGTGATGTGGTATTGGCTGTGTGGGGGGGGAGTGGGTGTGATGTGGTATTGGCTGTGTGTGTGTGAGAGAGTGGGTGTGATGTGTTGGCTGTGTGTGTGTGTGTGTGAGAGAGAGGGGGGGGAGTGGGTGTGATGTATGGTATTGGCTGTGTGTGTGTGTGAGTGGGTGTGATGTGGTATTGGCTGTGTGTGTGTGGGAGTGGGTGTGATGTGTGGTATTGGCTGTGTGTGTGAGTGAGTGGGTGTGATGTGGGTGTGAGTGGGTGTGATGTGTGAGTGAGTGGGTGTGATGTGTGTGTGTGAGTGGGTGTGTGTGAGTGGGTATGATTGTGTGTGTGGTGAGTGTGAGTGGCTGTGTGTGTGAGTGGGTGTGATGTGTGTGTGAGTGGCTGTGTGTGAGTGAATGGGTGTTATGTGGTATTGGCTCTGTGTGTGTGTGTGTGTGTGTGTGAGGGTGTGGTGTGGTATTGGCTGTGTGTGTGTGAGTGGGTGTGATGTGTGTGTGAGTGGGTGTGATATGTGTGTGTGTGTGAGTGGGTGTGTGTGAGTGAATGGGTGTTATGTGGTATTGGCTGTGTGTGTGTGTGTAAGGGTGTGGTGTATTGGCTGTGTGTGTGTGAGTGGGTGTGATGTGTGTGTGAGTGGGTGTGATATGTGTGTGTGTGTGTGTGTGAGTGGGTGTGATGTGGTAGTGGCTGTCTTGTTCCTTGCTATGTAGCTCAAGCAGCCCTTTAGCTCATGGCCGCCCTCTTGCCTCAGTCTTGTCCAGGTAGATTGTAGACTCTTGAAACTATCTTGCTCGGGCTAGAGAGATGGCTCAGTGGTTAAAAGCACTGATTGTCCTTCAAGAGGTCCTGAGTTCAATTCCCAGCAACCACATGGTGGCTCACAACCATCTGTAGTGAGATCTGGTGCTTTCTTTGGGTGTGCAGGCATAAATGCAGGCAGAATACTGTACACATAATAAGTAAATAAATCTTAAAAAAAGATTTCTCGCTCGTCTTGATAATCCTGAGTATTTAGAATAGCAATATTCTCATAGTGTTATCAAAATAAGTGTATCATATTTAACTCACTTATAGTCTGACTTCTGACCCCTGGGCTTTCTTGAGGTTATATTCTTGGAAGATAAATTAGTATTTCCAATTAGCAAAAAACGATTTTCTTATTTTCCCCATCCTTCGTCTCTCTGCAGTATTGAACAGTGCTAAACACTTGCCCCTTACAATAGTATTTAATGTACTTTCCCACCTACTGTAACTTTAAACTGTTGTTTTCCATGGCACAGTACTGTCTTGGAGTATTTTCTGTCATTGCTGCCTCCAGCCTCTGTGGGCACTGCACTCATGGGCATGTACTTGCAGGCAGGCACATGCCTACACATAATTAAAAATAAAAAAATAAGTCTTCTTAATAATAACAGAAACAACAAAAACATCTTTAAAAAGAAAAAGAAACTGGTCAGGCAGTGGTGGTGCATGTCTTTAATTCCAATCCTCAGGAGGCAGAGGCAGGCAGATCTCTCAGAGTTTGAGGCCAGCCTGGTCTACAGAGCAAGTTCCAGGACAGGCTCCAAAGCTACAGAGGAACCCTGTCTCGAAAAACCAAAAAAAGGAAGAAAGAAAAAGAAACTGTCCCCAAGCATTACAGTTGTTAGTCCTGAGATCTCCCAAGCTCAGACCTGTGACCCTGATCTCTATACTTGCAGCAGGTCTCAGGGACTCACATCGTTACCAGTTAATTCCCGGGTTCCTTGGAATGCTCCCAAGCCTCGCTGTGTTACACCATGTATTGTCTTTCTGCAACTCTATAGTCAAGTCCCCGCTCATACTAGGAACCTTCATTGGGATTACTTGTCGCTCTTGTACAGCACCCAGGTTTGACTCCTGGCACCTACATAGCTGCTTGTAACTGTCTGTAGCTCCAATCCCAGAGACTCAGATGCCCACTTCTAGCCTCTGCCAGCAACAGGGACACATGGGCATATATATAGGCAAAACATTCTATACACAAAATAAAGTTTTTTTGCTAGTAGAGTTAAGGATATAGTTTGAAATTTCCTGTAGCAGCAGCCCCTAACCCGTAGTTTCTGACTGAGAATGTGGTCTGAAAGTCCTGATATTCTGCCCTCGGTTTTGATGTCCTCTCCCTTTCCCTGGGTCCTCACTTCTCTCAAGCCGCTGGCTCTAAGGCTGACCCTTAACTATAGTTTCAGTTACCTGTGGCCAAGTAGAGAATCAGAAATACAGTACAGCTGGCCGGGCAGTGGTGGTGCACACCTTTAGTCCCAGCACTCGGGAGGCAGAGGCAGATGGATCTCTGGTCTACAGGGCTACACAGAGAAACGCTGTCTTAAAAAACCAAACCAAGCCGGGCGGTGGTGGCGCATGCCTTTAATCCCAGCACTCGGGAGGCAGAGGCAGGTGGATCTCTGTGAGTTCGAGACCAGCCTGGTCTACAAGAGCTAGTTCCAGGACAGGCTGCAAAGCTACAGAGAAACGCTGTCTCAAAAAACCAAACCAAAGTACAGTACAATATTTAGAGATATCATACTTACATAATGTTTATTATGGAATATTGTTATAGTTCTATTTTGCTGGTATTTGTTATTCATAGATTAATAAGCATCATCATAGGTTTATAGGTAAAGAAGAAAAGAGTATACAGGATAAGTGTGGTGGTGGCATATGCCTATAACTCCACTGCTTGGGGACTGAGGGAAGAGAAGTGGATGGTAGGAAACCTGGGCCAGTCTGGGGCACATGGTGAGCACAGTCAGTGCTCTTTCTATAGAGTACTTGTGCTCCATAGCAAGACGCCTTATTTTTTATTTATTTTTTAAACAGGGTCTCACTATGTAGTCTTGAGTAGCCTGAACCAAAGTTTATTTTATTTTATTTTGTTTTTGTTTTTCAAGACAGGGTTTCTCTGTAGCTTTGGAGCCTGTCCTGGAACTAGCTCTTGTAGACAGACCAGGCTGGCCTCGAACTCACAGAGATCTCACTCTGCCTCCCGAGTGCTGGGATTAAAGGCATGTGCCACCACCGCCCGACCAGTTTAATTTTATAAAATGTCTTTCATGTACTTGGCTTTGGTTGTGACCTATTAGACAAGGTTAGATTGCGTTAGACTCTCCACTCGTAGCATCTTGTCAACAACCAAAGGTTTCAGGGTGTGGGTATTTCAGATTTAGATTTTTGGATTAAGGATGTTGAACCTGTGTGCAGAGTTAAGTGCTACTTTTTTCCTCTCTCCCTCCCCCTTCCTTCCTTCCTTCCTTCCTTCCTTCCTTCCTTCCTTCCTTCCTTCCTTCCTTCCTTCCTTTTTCTCTCTCACTCTCTCTCTTTCTTTCTGGTTTTTTGTTTTTGCTTTTTTGTTTGTTTGTCGTTCTTTCAAGACAGGGTTTTTCTTTGTATCCCTGGCTGTTCTGGAACTCACTCTGTGGACCAGGCTAACCTCAAACTCAGAAATTCGCCTGCATGTGCTTCCTAAGTGCTGGGATCAAAGGCTGCACCTGGCTATTGCAGTACTGGGACAGCTTGGAATGTGTCCCCGTAGGTGAGGGCAGTACTATAATGTCTGGTTTTAGCTCTGTCCCTGAGTCTCTGTAAGATATTGCTTATCTAGTTGAATTCTCTCTTTTCTCAAAATTGTTTTCTTTGCATCAGTGGCTTTAATTCTCCCAGTTTTCAGCATTTAAATGTGATACTGTAATTGGTCTGTGTTTTCTTTTATGATCTCCTTGCTACAAGCAGGCAAGAATTTGCTTACTTTAATTGTTAATGCTTCTCTAGCTCCTGTTTATAGTGACTGGCACAATGTAAGTGCTCAATAAACATCTAAAATCCATGTGTGCATAAATGTTATTACTATGTCTTTCTAATAGGTACATTATGAAAATTAATAGTATACATGTGAACACCACATTAAATCCTCTGTCACATTTTTGGTTATGTCTTCTCCAGTATAAATCTGGACTGTCTTTGGATCCTATTAATAGATTCAAAATGAATTTATCATTTTTTTCATTTTTATGAATTTTTTCTCAATACTATGTGAACCGTTTTAAGTCAAGTCTTCTCATGTTGCGGTAGCTGTCCTAATCTTAGTTTATAACTCATCTGCTCCTTTGTACCTGTGGGTTTTGCCCCTTTCAAGTCAATCAACCCTGGACTGAAAATAAACTGTAAGATATGTGCCTACAGTCCTGGTCACTGGGGAGAATGAGCAGCAGTCACTTAAGCCTAGAAGTTCTGGCAGCATAGCAAGAACCTCCTCCCCAGTTGTGTGGGGGGGGGCTACAAAGTTCAGAAGAGGGTGTTGGATCTCTTGGAGCTGGAGTTGCTGGTGCTTGGGAGCTGCCTGACCTGTGTTCTGGGAACTGAGCTTGGGTTCTCTGTAAGAGTGGTATGTGCTTTTAACCATGACATAGCTCCCCAGCGCCTTTATTTTTGAAGATAGCATCTTGCTGTAGAGCACAAGATGACCTTGTACTCACCATGTGTCCCAGACTGGCCCCAGGTTTCTTGCTACCCACTTCTCTTGCCTCAGTCTCAGAGTTATAGGCATATGCCACCACACTTAGCTTTCCACCTCTTAAAAGAAAAAACAAAAAATACTGAATCCATATGAAATATGTAAATTTTTTCATGTCATTATTCCCTAACGATACAGTATAAAAGTTATTCATGTCCTGTTTACATTGCATTAGGTATTACAAGTAGGCAAAGACCCTGTCTCACAAAATCAACACCAAAATAAAAATAACTTTACTCTCCTTATGTACCAATCATTCTCCAAGCTATTTAGGTTTAAATTCTAAGGTTTTGTTTTGTTTTTCAAGACAGTGTTTCTCTGTGTAGTCCTGGTTGTCCTAGAACTCACTCTGTAGACCAGGCTGGCCTCAAACTCAAAGAGATCCACCTGCCTCTACCTCCTGAGTGCTGGGATTAAAGGCGTGCGCCACCACTCCTGGCCCTCTGTGTGATTAAAAAAAAAAAGTCTGGGATTGATGTTTGGGTATATGTGGGTGCTCCCTCACACTCATGCTCTCCCTTACACACACACACACACACACACACACACCCTAATGCTTGCTCTCACTCTCTTTCTGTCCCTCTGCTCTGACAGGTCCTCATTTACCAGTCAGAGGATAACTTGGGAGTTGGTGGTTCTTTGTGCTGTGTACTATGAAGACCCAACTCCGGTTATCAGATTTGCAAAGGCAAATGTATTTGCCTGCTGAGTATGCCAACCATCTGAATGATTTGCTTAGATTTTTAAAAATTCCGTGTATTGGTGTTTTGCCTATTTTTCCACCGTGCATGCAGTGCCTGTGGAGATCAGAAGAGGGCGTTGGATCACCCTAGAACTGGAGTTAGAGACTGTTGTTAGTATGGGTGCTGAGAACTGAGCCCAAGTCTCTGGAAGAGTGGTCATTGCCTGTGCTTCTTCCTACTCACCGAATTCCTACATATTACTGTTTGGTGATTATCTAGCATTAATGTCTTAGTTAGGATTTCTTTTTGGTTTTTTGAGACTGGTTTCTCTGTGTAACAGGCTGTCTCTGTAGATCAGGCTGGCCTCGAACTCATAGAGATCCACTTGTCTCTGCCTTCCAAGTGCTGGGATT
This sequence comes from Ondatra zibethicus, assembly GCA_004026605.1. NCBI lineage: Eukaryota > Metazoa > Chordata > Mammalia > Rodentia > Cricetidae > Ondatra > Ondatra zibethicus. The sequence continues at coordinate 17,045 of PVIU01005692.1, read as the reverse complement.
AGAGGCGTGCGCCATTACTACCCAGCCTAGTTTGGGTTTCTGTTGTGACAAAACACTATGACCAAAAGCAGCTTGGGGAAAACAGGGTCTTTTTGGCCAACACTTCTAAATGACTGTTTATCACTGAAGAAAGTCAGGACAGGAACTCAAGCAGGGCAGGAAGTTGGAGGCTGGAGCTGATGCAGAAGCCATGGAGGGTGCTGCTTACTGGCTTGCTCATATGGTTACTCAGCCAGCTTTCTTTCTTTTTTTTTTTAAGATTTATTTATTAATTATGTATGCAGTGTTCTGCCTGCATGTATACTAGGTCTCATTACAGATGGTTGTGAGCCACCATGTGGTTGCTGGAAATTGAACTCAGGACCTTTGGAAGAACAGTCAGTGCTCTTAACCGCTGAGCCATCTCTCCAGCCCTCAGCCTGTTTTTTTTTTTTTTTTTTTTTTCCCCCCCTTCGAGATAGGGTTTCTCTGCAGCTTTGGAGCCTGTCCTGGAACTAGCTCTTGTAGACTAGGCTGGCCTTGAACTCACAGAGATCCACCTGCCTCTGCTGAAATTAAAGGTGTGCACCACCACCGCCTGGCTGCCTGCTTTCTTATACAACCTGGCCACCTGCCCAGGACTGGCTCCCCCATCAATCACTAATTAAGACAATGCCCTACAGCTGGATCTCATGGAGGCCTTTTCTCCATTGAGGCGCCTTCCTTTTAGATAACTCTAGCTTGTGTCAAGTTGCCATAAAAGTAGCCAGCACAGTGAATCCCATAGTCCGTTCTATCCTGTCACACTACAAGTTTGCAGTCTGTTTTTCCTACTGGTTTTCCCAATCTCTAGTGTTTTGTTTGATTTTTGTGTTTTTGTGTTACCTTCTCATCATGCCATATTGACTTAAAACACTATTAAATGAAGGATTTATTCATTTACCCAAGGCCTGAAAGAGTCCTTTTACTAAGGATTTATTTCACAGTTATTGCATGATGCATGCCGTGTGCCCAATAGTAAGGTCTGCATGCCATGATCCCGATAGTAAGGTCTGCATGCCATGCGCCCGATCGTAAGGTCTGCATGCCATGCGCCCGATCCTGAATTGCATCCAAAGTCTGCACATCCTCTCACTGCACCAGTACATTCGTCAACACAGCCAGACTGAGGTTGCCATCTACATCCCACCCCTCCCCAGATGTGTCTGTTTTATATATGTAAACGTTTGTTTGCATGTATATCTGTGCATGCGCCTGGTGCCAGTGGAGGTCAAAAGAGGGTGTCACAGACCTGCAACCAGAGTTACAGATGGGTTGTGAGCCTCGGTGTGGTGCTGGGAATCAGACCTGCGTCCTCTGCAAGAATAAGTGCTCTTAACCTCTGAGCCATCTCCCCACTCCCTCGTCTACATTCGTGTTTCTGATTTTTGTTTCAGAGTGAACTTCTCTTTCAAACCCATTTTCGACTTTTAATTTATTTTTTAAATATTTTGTTTTTAGAGAGTGGCTTCCATGTAGCCCAGGCTAGATTTGAAATTGCCTCCACCTCTAGGTCCTCTGGAAGAGCAGCGGTGCTCTCAACTGCTTCCTTTTCGTTTCCAACCTGGCTCTTGTTATCCCTGACATCAGCTGACTTTCGGGAGAACTGTTTTACTGTTGGGAGCATGGCTCAGTGGTAGAGTGCTTGCCTAGTATATGCAAGGCCCTTAGTTCAATTCCCAGTATCCCCCTGCCCCAGAAAAAAAACAAACAAGGAACTTTTCTGTTCCCTAAATTCTCACACCCATTACCATGTCTTTATTTGCTTTCCTCTCTCACCTCTGCCTGTCACGTCACATCTTAACCATTTTCCTCTTTAAAATTCCTCATTGCATGTTTGCTGGGTGCATTCCTCCCAGCATTTTGGAGGCAGAGGCAGGTGGATCACTGCGTTGGAGGCCTACCTGGTCTACAAAGCAAGTTCCAGGACAATCAGGACTGTTACACAGATAAACTCTGTCTCAAAAGGGGGGAGAAAAACCAAAAAATTAATACATTTTTACTTAGTGAGTGGAGTGTATGTTTGTTCGTGCCACAATGCACAAGAAAGTCAGAGAACCCTTGTCAGTTCACCGTGTGGGTCCTGGGATATTATGCTTCTTCACCCCTGAGCCATCTCTTCTCCCATCTCTTGCCCATTTCGAACAAACAGACAAGGAAAACTCCACAATTTACAAAAGAGCACGAACATGCAATCTATGTAGGAGTTCCCATATTTGACTCTCTGGAATTTTATTTTTTGTTTTTGTTTTTGCTTTTTCCAGACAGGATCTCACTATTAAGTATGCATGTATGTATGTATGTGTGTGTGTCTTCATGTGGGTATGTGTGTTTGAGTGCAGGTATCTATAGCAGACAGAAACATTGGATCCCTGATGGAGCTGGAGTTACAGATGAATATGAGCTTCTGTGTGGGTGCTAAGCATTGAACCTGGGCCCTCAGAAGAGCAGCAAATGCTTTTAATTGCTGAATCATCTCTCCAGCCCTCTAAAAATTTATTTGAATTATTTTGAGTACATATATTTAGTGTATGTATGTGCACATGTACCACGGTGCAGGTGTGAAAGCCAGAGTTGGTCTTCTCCTTTCACCATGTTGGTCCTGAGGATTAAACGTAGGTCCCTGGTGCCTTCGTCCACTGAGCCTTGGAGCTTTTTTTTTTTTTTTTCGGGATAGGGTTTCTCTGTGGCTTTGGAGCCTTGTAGACCAGACTGGCCTCGAACTCACAGAGATCCGCCTGTCTCTGCCTCCCGAGTGCTGGGATTAAAGGCATGCGCCACCACTGCCCGGTAGCCTTAGATCTTTTTATGGGGCTGGGGTAGCTCATTTGTAACATGCACAACCCCACGACCACATACACCAACCCTGCATAGACTAGGTTGGTAATGTAAACTTGAGGCCAGCCTGGGATACACAAGTCCCCGCCTCAAATATTTATCTCTATACCTCTCTATTTATATCTATATATTTTTTATACAGTACTCAGACTCCTGAGTACTGTCCTCTTGATTTCTGCCTGGGCACTGTGTTATGTCTGTGCAGATGTGCCCCACCGTGATAACTTCTTATTAAAACAATATTACTTATTAGCTTTTTGTTCAATTTTTTTAAATGTATTTATTTATTATGTATACAATATTCTGTCTGTGTGTATGTGTGCAGGCCAGAAAGGGGCACCAGACCCCATTACAGATGGTTGTGAGCCACCATGTGGTTGCTGGGAATTGAACTCAGGACCTTTGGAAGAGCAGGCAATGCTCTTAACCACTGAGCCATCTCTCCAGCCCCATTGTTCAATTTTTTTTAAGTTCTGAGATTGCAGGGAGCTTTGGAGCCTGTCCTGGAACTAGCTCTTGTAGACCAGGTTGGTCTCAAACTCACAGAGATCCACCTGCCTCTGCCTCCTGAGTGTTGGAATTAAAGGCGTGCGCCACCGCCGCCCAGCTTCTTATTGTTTTTCGAGACAGGATTTCTGTGTGTAGCTTTGGTTGTCCTGGCGCTAACTGTGTAGATCAGGCTGGCCTCAAACTCACAGAGATCTGCCTGCCTCTGCCTTTCGAGTGCACCGATTAAAGGTGCGCACCACCACCACCTGGCCCTTTCACATTTTTCTCTTCGTCCCTAAACACAGGCAGCATGGACCTTTGTCTCAACAAAAATGGGACCAAACAATACCTCAGTGGTTCTTAAGTATCCAAGACCCTTGGTGGATCCCCAACTCCCTTTCATGCTAATATATATATAAATAATATATAATAAAAATATATATGTATGGATAAACATATACAAATTTTTGTATATATACAATTTATAAATAGATATTATATATTGTATAAATATATTGCCTCTTTGATGGATTGATCGTGCGCTGCTGATGTGAAGCCGCGGCAGTGGAGCTGCAAGGCCTTTGGCCATGCTGTAGCACCAGAGTATCTTCATTGTTGCACACACCTCACGTAAGAGGGCCTGGTCACGTGTTACATGATGAATGTGACCTGTTTTATTAAACCTTGGTCTTCGGTGGCTGAGAGGGAAGGAATGGGAGTGGCGTGCCTCTGCCACACTCCAAATAAGGAGGAGTCCTGTGAGCTGCAGGCAAGAAGGCTCTCTAGCCGTGGAAACCCTGGACCTTGACAGGACTTCATATCAAGAGATATGAAGGTCATTTTCCTGAAAAGGAAAGAATAAACCTCTTGTTCTGCCAGCTGCTGGTGCCATATGCATTTAATCCTAGCTCTCAGGAAGCAGAGGAGGTGGATCTAAAAGGTCAGCCTGGTCTACAGAGTGAGTTCCCGACAGCCAGGGTTGCTCAGAGAAACCCTGTCTCAAAAAGCCAAAAATAAATTAATATATAAAAACAAGCCACGCGACCTCATCTTTGTCAGTGCACAAAATGGTGTGGTACAGCCTACTGATGACTCGGCTGCAGATACTGGGGGAAGGTGAGAAGACTCGGCAGTTTGACCTTGACTCTTCTGTTAGGAGACTTCTAGAAAGTTGACTATGACTGGCAGATGGCTTTTCACTCCTGACTTGACAACCCTAGGAAGACTGGTTCTTACTTGTGTTTCTTGTGCTGGCCTTAAACTTTCAATTCTCCTGCCTTAGCCTCCTGAGTGCTTGGAGGACAGACACATGCCATCATGGCCAGTAGAAAAATTGTACTTGCTACATGTAGAAAGAAACAGAAAGAAGAAAATAAAGATGACTGCTCTTCCAGAGGACCCGGGTTCAAGTACCAGCACCCACATGGAAGCTCATAACTGTCTGTAACTCCAAGATCAGACACCTTCCACATAGACATACATGCAGGCAAAACAGCAATGCACATAAAATACAGATCAATTAATTTTAAAAATGGGGAAAAAAAACAAGCCTGTGGTTTCAAGTAAAACAATGTTATCTGTTGCTAATAATAAAATTTATTTATTTATTTATTTATTTTGGTTATTTTTGAGACAGGGTTTCTCTGTGGCTTTGGAGCCTGTCCTGGAACTAGCTCTGTAGACCAGGCTGGTCTCGAACTCACAGAGATCCGCCTGCCTCTGCCTCCCGAGTGCTGGGATTAAAGGCGTGCACCACCACCGCCCGGCTCATTTATTTTTTTATGTGCATTGGTGTTTTGCCTACATGTATGTCTGTGTGAGGGTCAGATCCCCTGGAACTGGAGTTACAGGCAGCTATGTGCTGCCATGTGGGTGCTGGGAATTGAACCAAGGTTCTCTGGAAGAACAGCCAGTGCTCTTAACCACTAAGCCATCTCTCCAGCTCCACAATTCAAACCTTGAAGTAAAAATTAGACATTTGAAAAGCTTTTGTCATCCACAGTGAGCTGACTGTATTTTTCTAGGAGCTGGGAATATGGCTTGTCTCAACAGGTGCCATATTGATCTTCCAGAGGACCTGGGCTGGTTCCTAGCACCCACATCTAGTGGCTCACAACTAACAGCCTGTAAGTTCAGCTCCCAGGGATCAGACATCTTTTGGCTTCCACAGTACCTGTACTCGTGTGCCCACATACACAATTACAAAAAAAAATAAAAAGATTTTTCTGAATAAATATGATTTCTTACTGTTGCATAAAGAAAGAAACGCATGCTGTAAATAGATAAATAAGAGTATAAGTGGGTCTCTAGACTAACTGAGAACTTCCATATAGTCTACACTTGGCTTTTTTGTTTTGTTTTGTTTTTGAGATAATCTCTTCTATCTTGGGCTGTCCTCAGACTGGCTGTGTTGTTGGGGCTGACCTTGAACTTTTCCCTTCTTCAGTCTAATGTGTGCTGGAGTTACGGTGTGAACCCCAACTTCCATATTGTAGAATATTATTTGAAGGTGTGTATGCTGTGGAATATTTGTTTAATGATGCAAAGTCACGTTACATTTGATTAAATAAGATTAACCTGGGTCAGGAGGCTGAGTCAGCAGGTAGCTGACAGGAAATGGTAGGGAGGAACCCTGTGTAGCTAGGATTCTGAAGTGGGGGCTTAGCAGAAGGAAGCCTGTTTTGGGGGAGAGGAGGTTAGCTACTTGCTATTCAGCTTCTCTGAGCCTGCAGAATTTCGCCTCACCCTTTGAATCCTGAGTTCGTAGAGAGTAGAGATCTAGATAAAGATGCCTTTAGCAGCCGTGCTAGAGCCAGGAGAGCCGGTGCCTGGGGAAGAGAACTCCGGCCCGGCTGCAGCTGACCAGCAGCTGGTAGCTGCAGAGGTGCGGCTGCTGATTAGGACAGCACTTGCTTAAGGGGCAGCCATTGAATTTATTGAAAAGCAACATTTCCACTTAGTAAATTATGCTTTTTCAGTTAGTAAATTATGAACACTTTCAGTACCACAACTGAATATTTATTAATATTAATTCATATCTGTTTTCTTTTACCAACGGCATGGTGTTCCATTGTATATATGAACCAAGGTCATATGGTTCATACATACATGTGGGCCTTTAGATTGCATTCAGCTTTTGGCTAGTTTAAATGTACGGGGCTAGAGAGATGGTTCAGTGGTTAAGAGCATTTGCTGCTTTTCCAAAGAATCTGAGTTCAGTTCTCAGATTCACACCAGGAAGCTTACAACCTCCTGTAACTCTAGCTCTAGATAATCCAACACCCTCTTTTATTCTCTACAGAGAGATGCACACACTCACGTAGAGACACATACACATACATAATAAAAAGAAAAAAGTGCATGAGCAAATGTCCTTTCCATCCACGTGTTCTGATGCCTTTATGATGTGGTTTCCTACGAGTTTGTTTTTCAAAGTCTGCGTCGTGAAATTTGCTTCATCTTCCCCACTCCTCTCCATGGACTTATTGCTTCGGCCCCTTTATAATCTGGTTCATTTACTGCTTTTGATGTTTCCTTTGCCTTGGGCCTTTGAAGAATGCCATCTCTACCTGCCCTGTCTTACATGTATTATTTTAAAAAGAGGCAGCAGCTCCTTGAGGGCAAGGATAGTGTGTTAGTAAGTGACAGAAGATCGAAAGTTGACATGAGAAATGACGCCTTAGCTGAGTGGCATTACTTACCTGTAATCTTAGCACTCAGGAGGTGGAGGTTGGAGAGTTCAAGTTCAAGGCCCACTTTCTACATAGTGAGCCCTTGTCTTGCATTAGGTGGGAAGACAGGTGCTGGGGGGGGGCTGTGCACATTTATAAACACTTGTCTAATCTTGGAAAATAAGAGAGACTAACTTCAACTTAATTTCTGTCATTTCAGGCAAGTACATTGCCTCAACACAGAGACCCGACGGGACTTGGCGCAAGCAGCGGAGGGTCAAAGAAGGATACGTGCCCCAGGAGGAGGTCCCAGTGTGCGTGGTTAGGCTTAACAAGGGGTATTCAGTGGGGTCCCTACACAAGTATAGCATAGTATGCCTTCGAGTTCAGGGATGACTCGCCTGAGCCCTAGGGAAATGGAAGGAGGGAACAACGGTCTCAGAAAGGAGAGGAAGGAGCTAGGATTGAGGGGTGAATGAGGGTTCCCCCAACTAGTCTTATTCCTTTGAACTCAATTCTTCAGAACCTCTAGACTGCGATCTGAGAGCCAGAGCTTTGAGTTCTAGAACTTTCCTAAAGATCAGGGAACCTGAAGGGCAAAGGAAATGGGGTGTAATGGGAAGGAAGTGAGGTGGAAGCCCAAGGGAGGAGCTAGACGGCATCCTTAAAGCTTTAGTTCTGTTTCCTGCAGCTATGAAAATAAGTACGTGAAGTTTTTCAAGAGTAAACCAGAACTTCCTCCAGGCCTGAGCCCCGAGGCCACTACACCCGCCATCCCATCCAGACCTGAAGGTGGCGAAGTAGGCCTCTCCAAGACAGCCAAACGCAACCTGAAGCGGAAGGAGAAAAGGAGGCAACAGCAGAAGGAGGGAGAGGCCTTGAGCCGGACTCTGGAAAAGGTATCTCTGGGAGACACAGCCCAAACGCCCAGTGCCCTCCAAGGCTCCCAAGGCGCCCCTCCAGCTGCCTCCGATGCCTCCGACTCTGCCGCCACCACAGAGAAAGCCAAGAAGATGAAGAACCTGCGGAAGAAGCTGCGGCAGGTGGAGGAGCTGCAGCAGCGCATCCAGGCCGGGCAGGTCAGCCAGCCCAGCAGAGAGCAGCTGGAGAAGCTGGCCCGGAGGAGGGCTTTGGAGGAGGAGCTGGAGGACTTGGAGCTGGGCCTGTGAGGCTTCGGGAGTAGGGAGTGACTGCAGAATAAACCATGGGGTACTCTGGGGTCCAGGGAGTGTGGGCCGCAGCAGTCAGGAGGGGCACCCCCATACTGGCTCACTTCCACCTGTGGCCAACTCTGTACTCCAGAGACCTAGGCTCTCCTTCATTCCTTCCCCTTCTCAGCTCCTAATTTTGGACTTTTCCCCCACCCATTCCCAGTGTTCAAATTCTCAGTGATGACCCTAGGTACTTCTGCTGCTGATCTGGGTGTCTTGTTGAAAAGAAAACCGGGGGGTGGGAGTCTGTTAGAGATCTGAGATTGAGGTACAGGAGTACCCCAAGTCTCAGAACTTCGTTCCTGTTCACAGTGTTTATGAGTTATTTCCCTGGCCATCCCGAACCTCCTTCTCCTTTTTTTTTTTTTTTTTTTTTTTTTTAAAGAAAGTAAGAATAAATTCAAGTAGACAGCATGTGGTCAGGTATGGCTCTGTTCTCAACTCTTGTTTGTCAGTTTGCTGAAAGAAGATACTTAATTTTAAATTTGTTTTTTTCATTTTTTCAAGATGGTTTCTCCTGTAACAGTGCTGACTGTCCTGGCCCTCCCTCTGTAGACCAGGCTGGCCTTGAACTCAGAGATCTGCCTGAGTTTGCCTCCCAAGTGCTAGGATTAAAGGCGTGCACCACCACTGCCCAGCTTCAACCTTAACTTTTTTAATGGTGCTAGGGATTGAACCCAGGGCCTTGAACATGGTAGCTCTACCACTGGTCTACATTCCTCCCTGGCCTGAGTGCAGCTGGCCATGGTAGTGAGCACCTGTAATAGTACTCTGGGGGCAGAGGCAGGATTGCCAGCATTTCAAGACCAGCTTGCGCTGCAGGGTAAGACTATCTCAGCAAAGAGTAATGTATGACAAATTAGACCTCAGTAAATGGAAGTTAGTGCTGTTATCTATGAAATTTAGAACAAAATTGACTTGACATTAATGTATGTGTTGTGCCATGTAGCAAGGAGTCTGTTGTGCCTTCCTCACTGCGTCTGAAGATAATTTTGATTTACTTGGAATGCCTAGAGTAGCTCTTGAAATTTTATCTTGGATGCTGCCTATAGTGACACCGGGAGCAAAGTAACGATGTGTAGACACATCCAGGAGATCTGCCTTTCGTTCATGTTTCACCCGTGCTGCACCTTGGGAGGAGAGGGAGCGGCCTCAGCCATGCCTAGCTCTCAGGAATTCAGGAGCCCCACAGAAACCAGCCCTATTAAATCCTTGCCCTCTCTCCAATCTTTTCCTAGCTTCTAGATCTTTGGGAATCCCTCCCTTACCTTCTCCTCACCCTAAACATTAAGCCACCCATCTCTTGGGTGTTCATGTGTGTGTATGCACATGTGTGTGTTTGTATGCCCACAAATGTGGAGGAGCCATGCACCCTATTTTTTGAGTCTAGGGCTCACTGACTGTATTTGGCTGGCTGGCTAGTAAGCCCCAGGGACTTTCTGCCTCCTTAGACCAGCTCCCCAGGGGTGACCTCAGCCTCCTTAGACCAGCCCCCCAGGGTGACCTCAGCCTCCTTAGACCAGCCCCCCAGGGGTGACCTCATCCTCCTTAGACCAGCCCCCCAGGGTGACCTCAGCCTCCTTAGACCAGCCCCCCAGGGTG
>PVIU01005691.1:0-110365 GCA_004026605.1 Ondatra zibethicus | reverse complement strand
CCCGGATATCAATCCACACATCTTCGAACACCTGATATTTGATAAAGAAGCAAAAAATATCAAATGGAAAAAAGCATTTTCAACAAGTGGTGCTGGCATAACTGGATATCAACATGTAGAAGAATGAAAATAGACCCATATCTATCACCATGCACAAAACTCAAGTCCAAATGGATCAAAGACCTCAATATAAAGCCAGCCACACTGAACCTTATAAAAAAAGTGGAAGTACACTTGAACACATTGGCACAGGGAACCACTTCCTAAATAGAACCCCAGCAGCACAGACACTGAGAGAAACAATTAATAAATGGGACCTCCTGAAACTGAAAAGCTTCTGTAAAGCAAAGGACACAGTCAACAAAACAGAACAACAGCCTACAGAATGGGAAAAGATCTTCACTAATCCCACATCAGACAGAGGTCTGATCTCCAAAATGTACAAGGAACTCAAGAAATTGAACACCAAAAGAACACATAATCCAATAAAAAAAAATGGAGTACAGACCTAAATAGAGAACTCTCAACAGAAGAATCTAAAAAGGCTGAAAGACACTTAAGGAAATGTTCAACATCCTTAGTCATCAGAGAAATGCAAATCAAAACAACTCTGAGATTCCATCTTACACCTGTAAGAATGGCCAAGATCAAAAACACTGATGACAACTTATGCTGGAGAGGTTGTGGGGAAAAGGGAACACTTCTGCATTGCTGGTGGGAATGCAAGCTCGTACAACCCCTATGGATGTCAGTGTGGCGATTTCTCAGAAAATTAGGAAACAACCTTCCTCAAGACCCAGTAATACCACTTTTGGGTATATATCCAAAGGATGCTCAATCGTGCCACAAGGACATGTTCATAACATGTTCATAACAGCTTTGTTTGTCATAGCCAGAAACTGGTAACAACCTAAATGCCCCTCGATCGAAGAATGGATTAAAAAAAAAAATGTGTTACATTTACACAATAGAGTACTACACAGCAGAAAAAAATAACAACAGCTTGAATTTTGCAGGAAAATAGATGGAACTAGAAAGCATTATTTTGAGTGAAGTAACCCAGACACAGAAAGACAATTATCACATGTACTCACTCATAGGTGGTTTTTAAACATAAGGCAAAGAAAACCAGCCTACAAAACACAATCCCAGAGAACTTAGACAATAATATAGACACTAAGAGAGACTTACATAGATATAATCTACATGGGAAGTAGAAAGTATAAAAAGACAAGATCTCCTGAATAAAATGGGAGCATAGGGACCTTGGGGGAGGGTTGAAAAAGGGAGGGGAGTGGCAGGGAGGGGAGCAGAGAAAAATGTAGAGCTCAATAAATATCATGGAAAAAAAAAGGGGGGCGGGACAGGTTTGAAACATGGCTCACCTGGTAAGAAAATCACTCACTCAGTATACAACCCTTGATGACCTGAGTTTTTTGCTGTCCAGGACTCATGTAAAAAGTAATTGTAGCTGGGCGGTGGTGGCGTATGCCTTTAATCCCAGCACTCAGGAGGCAGAGGCAGGCGGGTCTTTGTGTGTTTGAGGCCAGCCTGGTCTACGAGAGCTAGTTCTAGGACAGGCTCCAAAGCTACAGAGAAACCCTGTCTCGAAAAACCAAAAAAAAGCATTTGTAGTGACTTGCATTACATAATTCCAGGTGTGGCTAAATGGGAGACAGAGACAGGAAAAGCCACTAGGACCCACAGTAGTCATCAATGTACAGCAGAAGTAATGAGAACCCTGCCTCAAAAACAGAAAATTGACTCTCTGAAAGTTGTCATCTGACCTGTACATGTGCTATGGAACATGCCTGTCTGCACTCACGTACTAAATAAACCTTTAAAAGTTTAAAAAACTACATATTTATTTATTTATTGGATTTTTTGAGACAGGGTTTCTCTGCGTAGTCTTGGCTATCCTGGAACTCACTTTGTAGACCAGGCTGGCCTCGAATTCACAGAAATCTGCCTGCTTCTGCCTTCTGAGTGCTGGAATTAAAAGTATGCACCATTACTACCCAGCTAAAATATGTATAGCTGGGCAGTGGTGGTGCACACCTTTAATCCCAGTACTCAGGAGGCAGAGGCAGGTGGGTCTCTGTGAGTTTGAGGCCAGCCTGGTCTACAGAGCAAGTTCCAACAACCCTGTCTCAAAAAAAAAAAAAAAAAACAAAAATGTATTTACTATTATTATTATTATGTGTGTGTATCCTATATATAGGAGAGTACATATCATGACATGTATATGGAGGTTACAGGGTAACTTTGTAGGGTCCATTCGTCTACCTTTCATATGCATTCTGGGAATCAGACTCAGGTTGCCAGCCTTCCATCATCTGGCAGCAAGAACCTTTACTCACTGAGCCATCTTGATGACCCCAAATGAATATTTATTTATTTTTCTTGCTTGCTTGTATATATGTAGTTGGGTGCTTTTAAGCTAAGGCACATATGTGGAAGTCAGAGGACAACTCACAGGAGTCAGTTCTCCCCTTCCATCATGAAACTCACGTTACCAGGCCTGTACCCTCTGAACCATCTTCCCTGCCATGATAATCAGTTTTTAATTTAGTTAATTAATTAAATTTTTAAAAATTCTACCTTCTTTTGTAATGCTCTTTCCTACTCATGTGTTTGATCTTTCAAATGACCATCGTTAATCGCCTAATGCCCAAGTCAGAAACTTAGGACCCACCCTCTGTTCACTTTTATTCCTCCCTTTGTCTTTTAAATAGTTACCAGTCTTGACTATCTCCCCACATACATGTGTGTATGTGTATGTACATATATTTTATGTTTATTGGTGTCTTGCCTGCATGTATACCTGTGTGAGAGTGTCAGAAGCCCTGGAGCTGGAGTTAGAGACACTTGTGTACTGCTGTGTGGGTGCTAGGAATTGAGCCCTGGGTTCCCTGGAAGGAACAGCCAGTGCTCTTAACTGCTGAGCCATCTCTCCATCCCCAGTCTATTACTGCTTTTTTAAGATTTGTTTCTCTGCTTGTAAGTGGTGGTGCACTTTAATCCCAGTACTAGAGAGGCAGAGACAGGCAGATCTCTGAGTTCGACGCCAGCCTGGTCTACAGATCAATTTCTAGGATGGCCAGGGCTACATAAAGAAACCCTGTGTTAAAAATGTTTTTACCTAAAATGTGTGTATGTTCTTGTCTCTGCCCCTCCCTTGACTGTACTTCTCCAGGGTACACATTGTTTCCTATTTATATCCCTCCTCAGTACTTGTCACATAAGGATTTCTCTAAGTGACTAGAAGGAAGGAATGCAATAGCTGTTGGTTGGTCACTGGGAGTTTATTTTTTAATTCCTTTTGATTTTTTTTTCTTTAGTGAGAAGCCACAGAAATGGAGCGTGGAAATAAGCAGTAATCAGAAGAAGGTGAAAACAGTGTGGCAACTGAGTGACAGCTCTCCCATAGACCATTCCAGTTTTCATAAGCCTGGTAAAGATGACTTGTACTAAATTAATCTTTCTGGGAGGAATCATTGTTACAGGTCTTTTCCTGAACTGTAGGTATAAAACATTAAAGGATCCCCGCACTCGGGATGCAGAGGCAGGTGAATCTCTGTGAGTTCGAGGCCAGCCTAGTCTAGCTCTAAAGCTACAGCAAAACCCTGTCTTGAAAAACCAAAAAAAAAAAAAAAGTTAAAGGAAAATCTGACTTTGTGCCAGTGTAAGTACAATAATCACTAGCAAGTGCTTTTTCTTAGTATTCTGGATAAAAGAGCCTTTAATGAATAAAGGCAAGAAGTAGGGATGTAGAGGTCAGTGATGAGATGGAAATGTTAATTCACACTTGATACTTCTTCCCTAGAGTACTCTCTGCATAAACGTTGCCATTTATGTCATTCTGTCAAAGATTGCCCGTGTTATCTCGTAGCTCTTGGTGTTATTCGCTGGCCTTCTGGCTTTCTCAGTAAGCATTTAAAACCCTTATCTTCATGCAAACCGAGTGTGATGTTATCTCACATGTGGGCCTTAAGTTGTCACATTCAAATATTACAGAGTTTATCTGAGAATAAATCTGACAGTTTTCTGACAGAATAGAAGTTTCAGATTCCTTAATTAGCCACAGGTAGGAATACAGTTTTATCTTACTGATTGATACTGTCTTGGTTTCTTTATTTTGCTGTGATAAAATACCTTAATAAAAGCAACTTAAGGAGCCTGACGGTGGTGGTGCACACTTTTAATCCCAGCACTCAGGAGGCAGAGGCAGATGGATCTCTGTGAGTTCAAGGCCAGCTTGGTCTACAGAGCAAGTTCCAGGACAGCCAGGGCTGTATAGAGAGAAACCCTGTCTTGAAAAAAAAAACAGACAAAAAACAAACAGAACAAAAGGCAACTTAAGAGAGAGAATAGAAAAAGGGTTTATATTGGTTCACAGGTCAAGGTTCAGAATTATCATGGTGGGGAAGTCAAGGTATCAGGAGCTTAAAGCAAGCAGCCAGTTACATTGCATTCACACTCAGGAAGCAGAGAGCAGCAGTAAACAAATACATGTTGCTGCTGAGTTCCTTTTCTCTACTTATACATCCAGGATCCCTGCCCAAGGAACAGTCCTGTTCATAATTAAAGTGGGTCTTCCCACATCACTTTATCAAGGTAATTCCTCACAGACATGCCCAGATGCCATCTACTGAGTCTAGATTCTATCGATTTGAAATTAACACTAACACTAACCAACACAGCTCTACCCCTACCTGCCCCCGTCACCACATAATTTCCACCCCACTCCTGGTACTAATTTATATCCTAGTTTCTTTTCCTATTACAATGATAAAATACTCTGATAAAAGCAATTCAAGTGTCATGGGCTTTATTTTATTTCACAGTGAAGGTACAGCCCATCGTGGTAAGGAAGTGAAGGCAGCAGGAGCTTGAAGTAGCTGTTGATGTAAAGTCTATAGTCAGAGAAAGCAGCAATACATGCATGTGCGCTGGTGTCAGTTCACTTTCTCCAATTTAAAGCAGTCCAGAATGCCTGGCCCAGGGAATGGTTCTGTCCTCAGTAAGCAGGTCTTTCCACTTGAGTTAACACAATCAGGATAACTCATAGTGTGCCCAGTCCTATTTCCCAGGTGATTCTAGAGTTTGTCAAATTGACAGTTAATACTATCACATATAGACAAAATGCAGAAATCCTTAAACTGAAAGAATTTTTCTGGAAATCATCAGTTAAAATCATGCTGTGTATTTTTAAGTAAGATGTAGAACTTGGAGCCAGGTAGTAGCAGCATATTCAAGTTCAAGGCCAGCCTGGTCTACAGAGCTAGTTCCAGGACAGGCTTCAAAGCTACACAGAGAATCCTTGTCTCCAAAAAAAAAAAAAAAAAAAAAAAAAAGCGCAAAACAAACAAAAAACCTGTGTAAATCCTAAGAATTTCTTCTCTGAAATTACGTTATAGCAGGATTCAGAAAAGAGACTTGTTGAGCCTTAAGTGGTGGCACAGAAATAATGTAGTTGGTTCCCAAGGGAGGGTAACTCACTCTTTTCTTTTTTCTTTCTTTCTTTCCTTATTTCTTTCCTTCGTTTGCTTCGTTTGTTCTTTCTTTCGTTCTTTTGCTCTAATTTTAGTTCTTTTAAATGTCAGATGGTTTAATCGTGGCTTAAAAGGAGTGTGTGCTGTACAAACAATTGCCCTGGCTGAGTTTTGCCAGATTCCTTAGGTTCTTTTCAAGTGGAAGACAGGTATCATCCCCGCTCCTTCTCATCCGCTGTGTTGTGGTAAATCAGCATCTACACAGAGTGAAACAGTTCTGACTGACCTCATTGTCTTTCTGGTTACAGATTTTTCTGAGTTGACACTGAATGGTAGCCTGGAAGAAAGGACTGCTTTCATTAACATGGTTACCTGCAGCCAGGTGCACTTCAAATAACACGTGCTGAGGGTCCCTGCAAGGTATCTGTGTTCTCTCAAATAAGCTGTAATGTGTTGAGTACCTTGTGTTTTAGATACTTTTATATTGTTAATATTGAATCTACACATCAGGAATACAATTGTTCACCTGTCATCCCCTGAATGGCCTACCAGGTTATTACTTGACTTGGCAAGTCTCAGATTCCTTCGTACCATTTGTTGGCCACTTAATACATCTGCTAACTCTAGAATCAAAGAAATGAAAATGACTTTTGCATGGTAATATCTTTGCATTTTAAATTTGAAGAGTTCAATTTCAAAATCATTGGTAAAAGAGAAAAATCGTAAACAAACCCCAACTTGACATGAAAAGCAATTTTGTTAATAAACAGTTTTCCTCAGCTCAATTTCATCGGGTCCCAAATGTAAACACCATTTTAAAAATCTTAATTTGATTTTTAAAATCAAATAGTAAGCACCACCAGGCTGTGGTGGGGCACACCCTTATTCTCAGCCCTTGGCAGGCAGAGGTAGGAGGAGCTCTGGGTTGCCCTGGCCAGCCTGTCTTGATAAACCTCAAAAATAAAATCATCTTACTTTGAGTTGGTATTAACTAAAAGTATTAAGAAAAGTCCTCTTTTTTATTTTGTTTGTTTTAGTTGTTGTTCTGTTTTTGAGACAATTTCTCACTGTGCAGCCCTAGGTGGCCTGGAATCCATGGTACAAACCACACTGACTTGGAACACACAGAGATTATGGGATTAAAATGCTGGGATTTAAGGTGTGCATTACCCTTGCCCATCAGATCTCTTTTTTGTTTGTTTGTTTTTGTTTCAGAAACAAAAATAAATAGAATTAAATAATGAATAAAAATGCCTGATGTTACTATTCCCTCTTAAGCCCCATTTGCCCTCTAATAAATGGAGATTAATTTTTATCATAGTTAAAAATAAAGTGATCTTTAAGACAGGGTCTCTCTATGAAGTCCTGGCTGTTCTAGAGCTCTCTTGTGTAGACCAGGCTGGCCGCAAACTCAGATCTGCCTGCCTATCTCCTGAGTGCTGGGATTAAAGGTGTGTACTACCACACCTGGCTTTTATTTAAATTAAAGAGAAAACAAGGGCTGGAGAGATGGCTCAGTGGTTAAGAGCATTGACTGTTCTTCCAGAAGACCTGAGTTCAATTCCCAGCAACCACATGGTGGCTCACAACCATCTGTAATGAGATCTGGCACCCTCTTCTGGCCTTCAGGCATACATGGAGGCAGAATGTTGTATACATAATAAATAAAATCTTTAAAAAAAAAAAAAAGAGAAAACAAAACGAAAAACGGAGACCTTTGTTCCCTAGCAGATGTTTTACCATCACAACTTGATATTGCAGTGTCTCCTTGCTGACTGCAGCGGTGACTGACATGCATGGTCTCAGGACACACATGTTCCGTTCACTTGCTGCCCACCTGCTTAGGTAATAGTCTACAGCCTGAAAGGATTTTAGATTGATGTTATCCAACAGATAGGGCATTGCTTGGGTGACAGTCATTTGTATATTATAGTAATCTTTCCAGATACATGAAAAATAATCAAGTTACAAAGCTATACACTATATTCCTAATTTTGAAAAATGAAGTATGTGCATTATATATAGCAAAATATTAACTCTGACTTCAGAAGAGTTGAGATTACAGGTTGTGTTTGTTTTATTTATGCTTGTTTTTATTTTGATTCTTAAATTCCAGCACAAACCAAAAAAGGTGGGGGGAGAAAAAGGTAATTTTCAAAACCTAAAAAATAGACATCACATAAATTTTTGAAGCAGAAAAAGAAACGTGATTCTGAAGATTCTCTGAAAGATGAAGGTGGAGATGAGATCCCATCTCAGCTGTGGCTCCTGAGGAGGAGTGTTAGCAGCAGGGCAGCAATGAGGATGGAGAGCGCGCAAACTGTGGGTACCACAATCTCCGAAGCCACATGCATGTGCCTAAGCAAGGGCTCTGAAACGGACAGAGAACATTCCACCAGACATGAACTTTGTTTTGAAACAAAAACTAAAGAAGAGGTACCATTGTGGGTTTTTTGTTTTTATTTTTGTTTTGGGAACTCTCACTATAGACCAGGCTGGCCTTGAACTCACAGATCCGCCTGTTTCTGCCTCCCTAGTGCTATTACTAAATGTGCACACCGCTACCATCCATTTTAACTCTGGTATCTAATTGTCCCTATCTGTTGTAAAAAGAAACCAAAACAGTAAATAAAACAGATTTTTAAATGGTGGTGGGGCCATAGTACTGAGGCAGAGCATTCACTTGGCTACACACAGCCTTGGGGAGTCCCTGCCATCACACAGAACCTATGTGAGAGCTGGAAATGTTACAGAAATCTGGGAATGCCTAAATTTGGTTCTTTCACTGGAACTTCAGGAAGCCTAAGTGTGGATAATATTTATGCTGGAATTAATTTCAAAATATTAGCATCCATATTCCATGGGTTCTCTGGATTTTTACTGAAGAACTTGTGAAAGAACCCTTCGGGCTGGG
This sequence comes from Ondatra zibethicus, assembly GCA_004026605.1. Lineage (NCBI taxonomy): Eukaryota > Metazoa > Chordata > Mammalia > Rodentia > Cricetidae > Ondatra > Ondatra zibethicus. The sequence continues at coordinate 101,956 of PVIU01005691.1, read as the reverse complement.
TATAGGGTATGGTAGTGCATTCCTTTAATTCAGCACTAGAGAGGCAGAAGCAAGCCTGGTCTACAGAGGGAGTTCCGGGACAGCCAGGGTTACAAAGAGAAACCCTGCCTCAAAAGAAAAAAAAAAAAAAAGAATTCACTGGAAACATTTCTAGTTTTTTGAGTTTGTTATTCTTCATATTTCTTATATACCCTTAAGAGATGTAGGAGTGTCTATATTACAAATTCTAATGGTAATTCTTAAACTCGTTTCTTTGTTGATACAAAAATTCATTAAAAACCTAAACAATTATTTGATAATTCTTGCATGGTTTAATCTTTAAGAGCTAAGTGGTATGGGCACCAATCCAACGGAAGACCTTCGTGCAGCCCACTTTGATTTGTCTGCTGAGCATCCTGGTGACTGAAATAAACGGGCATGGCTATGTTCTTAAGCTCACAGTCTCGTCAGCAAATCCTGTACTACAGTCGCGTTCCATTTACTTTGATTTGGTGAACTATGGTTTACATGGCCTGGTTATTTAGGAATGAGGACGCTGGTGCATGGTCATATACTAGCCTGTAAAGATAGTTTGTTTAAAGGGTTTCTGCATCACCTGCTTTGATCATCTTTTGATTAAAGGATGATATTAAAATAGGAAGTGTATTTCTTTTAATTGTCCTTATGCAGAAAAATAGGTTTCAGAAACATTCTGTATTTTGAATCCTTTTAGATCTCATTGCATAAAAAATGATACCTTTTTAGCCCAGTGGTGGTAGCTCAGTCCTTTAATCCCAGCACTCAGGAGGCAGAGGCAGGCAGATCTGGGATCTGTGAATTCAAGCAGTCTTGTCTACAGAGCGAGTTCCAGAACAGTCAGGGCTACACAGAGAAACCCTGTCTCAAACAAAAAAAAAAAAAAAAAAAAAAAAGGAAATGATGTATTTTAAAGTAGGGACAGTACTTTGTTCATTGCTTTTAGCTCTGAGGCTTAAAATAGCCCTCAAATATTAGGGAGTACTGATTGTTTGCTGAAGATCTCTTGCAAGCCTGTAATCCTAACTACTTTGGAGGCAGGAGTAGGAAGATCAAGGCCTTTCTGGGCTACTGAGTTTAAAGTCATCCTGGGCAAGTTAGGGAGACCTTGCCTCAAAAAGCAGGGCCAGGGCTGGAGAGATGGCTCAGCGGTTAAGAGTATTGGTAGCTCTTGCAGAGGACCTAAGTTTGATTCTCTATGCACACATGACAGCTCCTCACTGTAACTAGTTCCAGGGGTTCTGACACCATCTTTTATCCTCTATGCGTATCAGACATGCACATGATACACAGATGTACATGCAGGCAAAACTCTCATTCACATTAAAAAAAAATTTTTTTTAAGTAGGTCTGATAAGATGACCTAGTGAGTAAAGGTAGTTGCTACCCAACCCTGACTACCTGAGTTCAATTTTCTAGAACCCATGGAGAGATGGAAGGATAGAACACCATATAGTTATCCTGAGTGCCTCACATACTCTCATACACATCATACATACATATGTACATACATACAATAGCAATAAATACAATTAAAGGTTGAAAATTTAAAAAGAAAAAGTGAAAAGGATAGGGAGATAGCTCAACAGTAGAGCACCTAGTGTTTTTGAAGCCCTAGGTTCAATTCCTAGCAGTGCCACACACAAAAGTTACTTGCTTGATTAATGTAAGACCTGTGTTTTGCTTCATTCCAGTTGATAATAGCTGACTTTTCCTTTTCTTCCACAAGCTCATTTTAACAAAACTGGTAGGCACATAAATTTGCAGTCTAATTCAAAAGAATGATTAGAGTAATTGAAATCATTCTTGTGAATGAGGCCATGGTTCAGTTAGTAAAACACTTGCCTTGTTTGACCTCTAGAACCCACATAAAAATGATAAAATGGCAAGGTGCAATGTACTTGGAACCCCCGCCCCCCTGAGACAAGGAAGTAGAGACAGGAAGAGTCCAGAGCTAGCTGACTAGCCAGTCTAGACTAATGGATGAGCTCCAGGACTCTAAGGGGGTGATTGAAGTCCCTGAGTGTAACACTAGGTTGTCCCTCTGGCCTGTACACATACCGAAGAAATCTACCCTCTCTAGCCCACATTAGTCTGGAATTCATGTAGCCCATGTTGGCTTCAATATGTATACCTAGGTAGACAGACAGACAGATAGACATTTAAAATGTTCTAGAGGCTGGGAGTTTAGCTTGCTTAGTATGTACAAAAGCCTACCTTCAGCTGGGCGGTGGTGGCACACACCTTTAATTCCAGCACTTGGGAGACAGAGGTAGGCAGATCTCTGTGAGTTTGAAGCCAGCCTAGACTACGAGAGCTAGTTCCAGGACAGCTAGGACTGTTAAACAGAGAAACCCTGTCTGGGAAGGGCGTGGGGGGGGGGGAACCTACCTTCTAGTAGCTATGTCACCTAAAACATAAAATTTTAAAGATGCTTATATGACAAAAATTAAAGAAAAAGACATTTTTAGTCCTAAATGGTTGGGAATATTGATTTTAGATAGATCATTTTGCTACTTTTGATAATGCCATCATATGTAAAATTACATAGTTATAAAGAAAAGAATGTCCTCACCTGTGGCAAGCATCTGGTTGTTGATGGAGCAAGTTTCCAAAGCTTTGAGACGCCAACTTTCCACCTAATGAAAACCCACTTAGTAAGCAAGGTTGCCTTATGTTCTTCTATGCTTGAAATTGTTTTTAGAATAAATGAAAGAATTTTTTAAATTTATATGCATTTGTATGTGTATATACATGCATATACATGTGGAAGACTTGCAGAAGTCAGTTCTTCCCTAACACTTGAGTCCCAGGGATCAAACTTAGGTCATCAGTCTTACCAAAACAAACACATTTATAAATATATCCACAGTTTGGATTTTATTTTTTTTTTTTGAGATGATCTCATCATATATTGGCCACAAACTGGCTATGTAGCTGAAGCTGACCTTGAGAGACCCCCCACCTCCAGGTGTATTGACTCTAGGATTGACAGAGTGAAGAACTAAGGGCAGTAGTCACTGACTTCACTTCTAGACCCATTGGGTTCAGTTTGAAATAATACTAGCAAGGAAGTCAGATTTGTTTTTAATTTTTTTATTAAAACCTTCTAAATCATAATTTATAGTCCATGCTTGTAGATACAGCTACAGACAAGGTAGAGCTGATGGGAAATTTGTAGGTTATTAGAACTATTTGGTAGTTTGTTTCTTTAAAATTTTAATTTTTTTTAAATGTGCTTGTATATGCCATTGGAGGCCTGATATGGAATTCCCCTCTGTATGCTGTGAATATGTTTTATTGCCATTGATCAATAAAGAAGCTGATTTTGGCCAATGGCTTAACAGAGTAAAGGCAGGTAAAAATTCCAAGCAGAGATAGAGATAGATAGAAATTCCAAGTCAAGGAGATGCCGGAACCTTACTGGTAAACCACGAGCCTTGTGGTAAAATACAAAATAATAGGAATGGGTTAATTTAAGATGTAAGAGTTAGCTAGAAATACACTTAAGCTATTGGCCAAACAGTATTGCAATTAATATAGTTTCTGTGTGATTATTTTGGGTCTGGGTGGCTGGAAATGAACAAGTGGCCTCCGCCAACAGAGGCCAGAAGAGGGTGTTGGATTGCCTGGAGCTAGGAGTTGCAGGCAATTGTGCCAACAATTGAACAAGAACACTAAGACTCCTGTTTGATAGGTTTTAAAATCTTAAAATTTGTTTCTGTTTAATCTTGGCTTGGAGGCAGTGCATGTGTATGGCTCTGTCATTTGATGTGAAAAGATATAGTCCTACATTTGATTTATAGAACTTTTCACATATTGGAGAGTAGGTAGTATTTGTTTGCATCAATATAATATTTTTAATTCATCAGAATTCCAATCGAGATGCAAATAAGAACCTGAATGGTGGGTAGGGGGAAAGCAACGTCTGGAGCTGGAGCCTTTCGTAGGTAAAGCTCTGGCCAATCCCTGGTTCCAACAACACAGAAAACAATTGGAATCTTTATGTGACAGACAGGACTCTTGTCACCCTGATACTCTATCTGGAAGTGACTAAATTTTGAGGTGTGCTTACTCCATCCTAAGCAGAGGTGGTGAGAGGCAGAGGAGGCTGTGTTCCCCATCCCCTTCCGTAGAAGACAGAGGAGAGGTGCGGTACATCTCAACTGTTAGTTCTTCTAAGAACAGAACAGATGTGAGTAAGTTAGTCGTACCTCTCGTGAGTTTGGAAACCCATTGGCTGTGATGATCTCCTTGTAATACTGAACCGAAGCCTTGGGATAGCGAGGCTTGTTTCTCACATTGAATTCAACATAGTAGAATCCATATCTATCTGCATAGCCTTTCTCCCATTCAAACTTATCCAACAGAGACCAGGAAGTATACCCTTTTATATTCACACCATCTTTTATAGCTGTGAAGACATATGATTGCATTTTTAATACATTTTATCTGCTTAGAAGTATATAAATAGTATTGAGTTGTTTTATGAGATTTAGAAGCAAGTTTTAGTTAATAGTAGATGGTAGTTTAAATTTTGTCTAAGTAGAAAAACATACAATAAGTCAAATCTTATCTCACCTTTTTTTTTTTTTTTTTTTTTTGGTTTTTCAAGACAGGATTTCTCTGTGTAGCTTTGGAGCCTGTCTTGGAACTCACTCTTGTAGACCAGGCTGGCCTCGAACTCACAGAGATCCACCTGCCTCTGCCTCCCAAGTGCTGGGATTAAAGGCGTGCACCACCACTGCCTGGCTTATCTCACCTTTTAACATTTCATTTATATATCCTTTGAGGTACTGAATTCTCCATTCATCACAGAATTGAGTGCAGTGTAACTTTTGAGATGCTCCGTTTTCTGTCACATATATGGGAGGATCTCCATATTGAGTCTGAAAGGGAGGCAAGAATGAATTCCAAATATCTGATATTACAAGTCATCTGGGTCACATGGCTGACATATTCTAATGAAGTACATGTTAGCTCTTAGTTGGTATCACACTTAGTAGGTGTTACATATTTATTGAGAGAGGAGTGTAGGCAGGTGAGTTGATATGAAAGAATATAGTTCTCAATAAATTGGCTTTATTTGGGAAAATGCACTTCAGGGTCTTATTCTTTCCCACACATTCCATTTCAAATCAGGTGGGCCTTAAATGGACTAAAAATATCTGAAAGAGAAGCAGTCATTTTTTCCAGTGGTGTAACCACTGGTTAGTTGTCCTCTGTGAGAGTAAATATTGTAAATAGCCTCTCACCCATGTGCGCATAAGCAACTGCATTGAACTCAATGGGTTGCACACACACACAGACACACAAAGACATGAAAGTAGGAGGCAAATTTGTTGGAAAGAAGTGTTAAGTGGGAGTGGAGAAAGAAGAGTTAATGGAAGATGGAAATGATCAAAATATATCGCATACATGTATGAAATTGTCAAAGAGTAAATTAAAAAATTTAGACTAAGGGGCTATGGAGATAACTCAATGCTGTTTTCCAGAGTATCCAGGTTTAGTTCACAGCACAAACATGGCAGCTCACAACTGTCTGTAAGTAGTTCCAGGGGATCTGACCCCCCTCTTCTAACCTTCATGGATACCAGCCATCGCTGTGGTGCACATACGTATATTCAGGCAAATGCTTATATATATAAAATAAAAATAAACACTTAAAAAAAAGCAAATTAAATGTCAGATTTCAGCTGTAATTGAAAGTGGTTGTTTACATAAGTATCAGTCTGCAGGGCCTATGTTTAGTAGCCTGTAAAGTGCAGGGGACTGGGTTTATTGGCTTATTAAGTTTTTGTTGTTGTTTTGAGTTGTTTTTGTTTGTTTCTTTGTAGTAGAGTCTCATGCATTTCAGATTGGCCTTGAGCTCAGTATGCAGTGTGTAGAGGCCAAGACTGAATTCCTGATCTTCCCGTGTTCAACCTCCCAAGGGCCAGGCTTGCAGTTAGTATTTATCAGTTTTCTTATGTAGTCATCTGAGTGTCTGCTGGAAGAGACTAAATTCAGGTCTGAAAGTCTTACACAGCTTGCTGGGATAAGTACCTGGGCAAAGTTGAGAAGCCTCCTGAATCCCCATGGCACAGAATAGAGCCATGAAGACCCCATATCTGGCCAGTTGGGGTCCACAAGTTCTATTAAGTCACGGTCATTCTGGAAGCTGGGCCCCTGGTGGGAGGGGTATTTCCTTTGAGTGATGTATCGAGTGGTAAAGTGGCCCAGTCCCAGGAAGTCAGATGTGCCTCTAATGTAGCTCTTCTCCTGAAGGGAGAATGTGGGCAACCTCGACATCTCCAGGCCTTGCTCCGTACTCTTTGTTCCTGACAAGAGAGAATATGAGAATTTAACCAAGTCTGTTTCTCACAGTCATCTCACTTTGTCCCACAGTGCTGCTGAAATGGGAAAAACAAAAACAAGAGTCTGGCTGCGTGGAAAATACACCCTTGACCTTTCAAGTTGGAATTGTGACATTTGAACACCATCTACTCTATTTTTTAAGGATTTATTTTATTTATGTATATGTTTATGTGTGTGTCTGTCTACATGAGTACAATGCCTGCTGAGATCAAAAGCAAGTGTTGTCTCCTCTGAGCTGGAGTTAACATGAGCTGTGATCTACAATATGCAGATGCTAGGAACTGAGCCCTGCCCCTCTGGAAGAGCATCAAGTGCTCTTAACTGCTGAGTCATCTCCCCAGCCTCTATCTAAAAAGTTTCAAAATTTATATGCTTACTATTTATGGCTAGGAGTGTACTTAGTAATAGAGTACTTGACAGGCATGTATAAGGCCCTGGATTGGACCCCTAGCACACAAAGAGTGAAATGTTTTCACTCATTAATCAGTGGGTGGTATATGGACAGCTCCTTGGCTATCTGAAAAAAGGCAGGATTATATTGTTCCTTACATTGAAACACTCCTTCTAGAAGGAAACAAAGGCCACTGGTGGTAGGGGAGAGTTATGGATGTCTTCCTACATCGTTGGCAGTGTAAGATGTTACTGGTTCTGCACTGGGAAATTTTGCTCTAGTCTAGGTTTGAAATGGTACATCTTTTAACAAACTCCAAACCTCTTTATCTTGTACTTTACCCACTCATGGAAAAGGGTCTGTGTTCAGGTGTCTTCATTGTGAGTTGAGTAGCAAAAGGTTGGAAACAACTTATATTTTTATTGCCAAAGGAATGACTAAATAAATGGTGGAAAACTGAGGGTGGAGCATGTACAAGGCACTGGGTCTGATCCCCAGCACCACAGTACTGATTATAGGTTCTGGAGAGATGACTCTGCAGCTAATACTTGCTGCCACCAAACCGGAGTTAAGTTCCCACCATCCACAGGTGACTCACAGCCACCTGTAACTCCAATTCCAGAGGATCCAGTGCCACCTTCTAGCTTCCATGGATACTATGCATGCATGTGGTATACAGACATGCACACTGACAAAACACTCATACACATAAAATCTAAAACCCTCCTAAAATAATAATTATTATTATTGAATGGTCATCAGTACTACAATGTGTAGCCTTAGAATAAACAAGGCAACATTTTCTATGCTAACATGCAAAGATTTTCTAGATATATGTTCAAGGAAGAAAAGATGCAGGCCTGATTATGGCATTACATACTCTGGCAAACAAACAAGATCTAATAGGACAATAAGATCATTTGCAGGGAGACAATTGACTTTGATTAAAAGAGTGAAAGGTTTGTATTGTTCATATCCTTAGAACATCAGCATGTTATTGCTGTCAGTCAAATATAGTAACTAGGAAAGTCACTGAGCACTATCCCTGCACTGTCTCATATAGTAGCTAATGCTATATGCATCTACAAATTGGGCTAGGCCAGTCATACTGAACGTCTGAATTTTTTTATGTTAGCATACAAAGTTATAGGTTTCATGATGGCATTTTTGTACATTGTGTTATGCTATGGTAGTTTGAATGGAAGTGGCCCCATAGGTTCATAGGGACTGATACCTGTGGAATATTAGTTTAAGATATATTACATTTGTTTATGCTGTGGAATATTTGTTTAATGATGCAAAAATGTGCTACATTTTATGTTGCATTTGTTTGATTCTGTAAAGCTGTGTTACTTTACCTGTCTAAAACACCTGACTGGTATAATAAAGAGCTGAATGACCAATAGCAAGACAGGAGAGGGATGGGGGGGGGCTGCCAGGAAGAGAGAATAAATAGGAGGAGAAACCTGGGCTCAAGAGAGGAGTGAGGAGTGAGAAAAGAGGGAGAGGAGAACGCCAGGGGCCAGCCACTCAACCACACAGCCAGCAACAGAGTAAGAAGGGAAGAAAGATATCTAGAATAAAGAAAGGTAAAAAGCCCAGAGGCCAAATGTGGAAGAAGAGAAATGGGTTAATCTAAGTAAGAAAAGCTGGCTAGAAATAAGCCAAGCTAAGGCCCAGCATTCATAAGTAAGAATAAGTCTCCAAGCCGGGCGGTGGTGGCTCATACCTTTAATCCCAGCACTCGGGAGGCAGAGGCAGGTGGATCTCTGTGAGTTCGAGGCCAGCCTGTCTAAGAGTCCAGGACAGGCTCCAAAGCTACAGAGAAACCCTGTCTCAAAAAATAATAATAATAATAATAATAAGTCTCCATGTATTTATTTGAGAGCTGGGTGGCAGGCCCCCAAAGAGTAAAAACAACAACAAACAAAACAAAACAAAAATCCCAACTACAGGCAGTGTTGGAAGGTGTGGCCTTGTTAGAGGAAGTGTGTCACTGGGAGTGGGCCTTGACATCTCATATCCAGTGTGGCATTTTCTCTTCCTGCTATGTACAGATACACATATAGAACTCTCAGCTCCTTCTCCAGCACCATATCTGCCTACATGTTGTCATGCTTCCTGCCATGACGATAATAGACTAAACCTCTGAACTATAAGCCAGCTCCAATTAAATGTTGCCTTTATAATATAGAGTGGCTATATTATATTATTTTTACTACTTCACAGTAGTAAAAACCCTAAGATGTATGTTTTGTTCTTATTTGTCCTCTTTCTCAGTTAGTCCGCTCTTGCCCTATGTATTCTAGTAGTCTCTTTTTCTCTTATTCCCCCTTCCTTAAAGATCTCTTCCTCCTTTCTTCAAGTATCCCCCATACACACATACACACACCACTAAAATCTGTCTTCATTTAGAAGAAAACATCCAATGTTTATCTTTCTAATTCTTATTTTGATTAACATAATTTCCAGTTCTGTTCATTTCCTACAAAGGTCATTATTTCTCTTTTTAATGCCTGAATAAAATTTCTTTGTGTAGCTGGGCAGGGTTGGCACACATCTTTAATCCCAGCACTGGTGAGGAGGGGCAGAGACAGATGGACCTCTGTGAGTTTGAGGCCAGCCTGGTCTACAGAGTGAGTTCCAGGACAGCCAGGGCAGTTATACAGAGATACCCTGTTTGGGGCCGGCGAGGGGGTGATTCCATTGTTTATATATACCACATTTTCATTATACATTCATCTGTTTATCAATATGTAGGATGGGTCCATTTTCTGGCCATTGTGAACAATGCAGCAATAAACATGAATATCTAAGTATGTCTTTAGTGTGTTTGTGTTGCCTAGTCTAGTGATATATAACTAGGTCAATTAGTAGTTCTTATTTATAATTTGGGGGTTACCATGGCAACAGTGTGTAGGTCAGAGGACAACTTGAAGGAATCTGGTCTCTCATTTCACCTTATAGGCCCTGGGAAATGGAATTTATTTTAGATCATCAAGTTTGGATAGCAAGTGCTTTTACTCACTGAGTCGTCTCTCTAGCCCTATTTTTAGTTGCTTTTAAATTTCGTTTGTTTATGAGGGAGCCACACTGATTTCATAGTGGCTGCGCCAGTTTTTCCTCCTACCAGCAGTGAATGAACGTTCTTTCCCAAGTCCTAGCCAGGATTTGTTTTCTTGACAGCCATTCTGACTCAGGTGAGATGAACTCTCAAAGCTTTTTTAATTGCATTTCCTAAGGATGTTGAAGGCAGACCAGAAAGACAACCTCCACTGCTCTCACTTAAAGGGCAGCAGACCTAGAGCTGAGCCTGCTGTGCTGTTCCAGAGGCCCCCACAGAAGCTCGACTGTGGTAATAGTGTACTGTGCCTCTAAAAAAACTAGAAGGGGTTTAAGAGCTTTTATCATAAAGCAATGATAAATAACTTGTGTTTAACCTGATGTAAATATCAGTGTACTTATATACTGAAACAGCACAAGGCCCTATAAATATGTATAATTTTTTTAAAAAAAAAAGTTTAGGGCTGGGGAAATAGCTCAGTTGGTAAAGTGCTTGCCTTGTAAGCATGAGGACTTGATTCTCAGAACCTATGTTTTTATTTAAAAAAAAAAAAAAAAGGGCTGAGTGTGAGCTGTGGAAATGGTCAGCAGATAAAGGTGTTTTATATGCAAGTCTTTTGACCTCAGTTCATTCCCTGGATCCCATGGTAGGAAAGAACCAACTCTGGAGTTGTCTTTTGTCTTCACACTTATGCCTTGGCATGCGTGTGTGCGTGGATGCACACAAAGCACACACACACAATATTTTTTTCTTTTTCTTTTTTTTAAATATTTATTTATTATGTATACAATATATCCCTGAAGGCCAGAAGAGGGCACCAGACCTCATTACAGGTGGTTGTGAGCCACCATGTGGTTGCTGGGAATTGAACTCAGGACCTTTGGAAGAGCAGGCAGTGCTCTTAACCACTGAGCCATCTCTCCAGCACCCCAATAATTTTTTTCTTAATAGAGAATGATGGTATGTGCTTGAATCCCAGCACTGGAAAAGCAGAGTTAAGTGGATTCCTATAACTCAGTGGCCAATTAGCCTTTCCTACTCAGCAAGCTCCACTCTAGTAAGAGACCCTGTCTCAAAAAACAAGGTGGATAATGACTGAGTACCTACGAAGGAGATTGTATGCATGCATGCCTGAACACATATGCTACTTGCATACATGAACACATGAGAAGGTAAGTTAAAAACAAAAGCATGACTCAGCTCACCAATGTAGTCCTTCATGACTTGGGGGTAGTCACCAGCATAAATAGGGTTGGCAAACCAACCGAGGCAGAACTGTAGGTATCTCTCAGCTGCCTCAGTATCACTGGGGTTGTTGACGTCCACAGGTTCCCCCCAGTCACAGTTGAGTGAAATTCCCACCATGCCTTAAAGGAAGGAAATTGAGGTAGAGAGAGGCAGGTTCTGGCTCCTCCAGGCCTGTGTCTGAGCCTGAGCCCCAGCTCACCTTGCTGTTTGCTGCGCCACGTGCTGTTATAAGAATGCCAGGCTTGGGCGTGTGCCTGAAAAAAAGAATTAGTGCATGTACCTGGCTCTTCCATTCCCCTGCCTACCTGTCTTTTTTCCTTTCTTCCTCCCTCCTTTCTTTCTTCCTTTCTTTTGTTTACTTATGGGGGGTAGCTCAGAGTTCCCTCCTTCCACCACACCAGGAATTGAACTCAAGCTGTCATTCTCAGCAGCAACTGTCTACCCACTGAGCCATCTTGCTGGCTGGGGAGTGGCCTTTCTTGCCTTCCCTACTCTTGAGCTCCAACTTCAAATTTCCCATGTTTCTGAATCCAGTCTCATTTACCATAGACTCCCTCCCTCTGACTTCCAGAGACAATTGCTTCCTTTGTACTGTAGAGGAAGCATAGTCGAAATGGGCAGAAGTCAGTTTGTGTGTTTGCTGCTATAGCTATCCACCCCCACATTAGAACTGAATCCAGGGTCTTGCCCATGCCAAGCAAGTGTTCTATCAACTGCGCTATCCTCCCCCAGCCCATCCTTTATTGTGTCTAAATTGTTGGTGTAGGTCTCTAGAAAGGCAGCAGTCCTCCTGAGAACCTGGGGGAAGCGTGAGTTCCTAAGGCCCCTCACTAGGACCTGCTGAAGCAAGCTCTGGGAGCAGGGCCCAGCATCCTGTTGGGTTGTTTTTTCTTTGTTTTGAGGCAAGGGCTCATGGAACCCTGAATTGTCCTCACACTTGCTGTGTAATCAAAACTGGCTTTGAGCTTTTAATTCTCTTTGTTTCAGGATATTTGTTTACACTGCATGAAGATGTGTCTTTGTTTTGCCTCACCTGCCTAAGGCACCCAATTGCTTTAGTAAAGAGCTAAATGTCCAATAGCTAGGCAGGAAGCGTATAGGCAGAACTTCCAGGGAGAGAAAGGAGGTCGGGAAGACTCTGAGGCACATGGTATTAAGCTAGTGAGACGCAGAGGGAGTCGGATGTACAGAATATAAGAGACATCAAGAGTCAGGTGGTAGATTAATAGAAACAGGTTAATTTAAGTTCTAAGAGCTGGGGCTGGAGAGATGGCTCAGTGGTTAAGAACATTGGCAGCTCTTCTAGAGCTCCTGAGTTCAATTCCCAGCAACAACATGGTGGCTCACAGGCATCTATGATGGGATCTGATATCTTCTACTATATAGGCTCTGTGTATAGAGCACCATATACATATACACCATCTACATGAAGTAAATAAAAATTACTTTTAAAAAATCAACTCCTAATTTAGGAAAAAAAATTACGTTACAAGAGGTAATAGGGAACAAGCCTAAGCTAAGGCCAAGCTTTCATAGTAAGGAATCTCTGTCATTTCTTGGGGGCTGGTGGCCCAAAGAAAGACTCATACACCTCCTGCCTCTACCTCCCAAATGCTGGGATGACAAATGTGTTATCACCAAGCCCAACTGCTATCTGTGTTCTAATGTAGTCCACATGTGTTTCTGACATTTGCTGAAGTTTGGGACTCATCCATATTTAAACCCAACTATTTCAGGCTACAAAGGTTTTGAGTGTTACTTGTTACTCCCAGAAAGCCCTTATTTCACATTCTCTTTCTGGGGTGTGTGTGTGTGTGCGCGTGCGCACGCATCCGTGCGCACATGCATGCAGCGTTCAGGTACATGTGCATGCGCATGTGGAGGCCAGAGATCAACCTTGGTGTTGTTCCTCATGAGCCATCCACCTTGGTTTTTGGAACAGGGTCCCTCACTGGGACCTGGATGACACTTGCTCCAGTAGGCTGGATTCTGGCCAGCAAACTCCCAAGAATCCTCCTTGTCTCAGCCTCCCCTGTGCTGGGATTACAAGCATGCTTTACCACACCCATGCCCTGGCTAGTTTTATGTCAGCTTGAGAAAATGTCTCCAGAAGATCGGGTTTAGGCAAGCCTATAGGGCATTTTGTTAATTTGTGATTGATGGAGAGGGCCCAGACTTTTGTAAGTGGGTCCATCCCTGGACTGGTGGACCAGGGTTCTATAAGAAAGTAGACTGACCAGTTGTCATCAGAGAGGCTTCCTCCAGCAGCAGATGGGAGCAGATGAAGAGACCCACAGTCAAACATTAGGCAAAGAGAACCCAAAGTAGAGATCTCCATCAGGACCCTCCCCTTGAAGCTCAGGAAACCCCATGGAAGAGGGGGAGGAAGAGTTAAAGGACACCAGGAGAACACGGCCCATATAATAACTAAGCAGGGCTCATGGGAGCTCACAGAGACTGATGGGGCAATCACGGAGCCTGCATGAATCTTGCTATGTTCTCTGCATCTATATTATGGTTGTTAGCTTGGTGTTTTTGTGGGACCCCTAGCAGTGGGAGCAGGGGGTGTCTCTGTCTCTTTTGCCTGCTTGTGGGACCCTTTTCCTCCTACTGGGTTGCATCACCCAGCCTTGATATAAGGGTTTGTGCCTAGTCTTTCCATAACTTGTATGATATGAACCATGGTTCATATCCCTGAGAGACCTGCTCTTTCCTGAAGGGGTACAGAGGAGGACTGGATCTGGGGAAGAGGAGAGGTGGGGGAAGAACTGGGAGGAGTGGAGGGAGGAGAAACTGTGGTTGGGATGTACTGTATGAGAGAATTTAAAATTAAAAGGGAGGGAGGGAGGGAAGAAAAGAAAGAAAGAAAGAAAGAAAGAAAGAAAGAAAGAAAGAAAGAAAGAAAGAAAGAAAGAAAGAAAGAAAGAAAGAAAGAGAAAGCAGTCTGAGCAAGCCATGAGGAGCAAGTCAGTAAGGTACTCCTTGAAGCTTCTGCCTCCAGGCTTAGCTCTGCTGGAGTTACTGCCCTCATTGTTTCTGATGATGGATTAGTGTGTCTGTCTGTTTGTTTTTTGTTTTTTGTGTGTATACATATATATACATATCTGTGAGTGAAATAAACCCTTTCCTCACCAAGTTTTTTTGGCCACAGTAATAGAGTGGTTCTTTGTTTGTTTGGGTTTTTTTTTTTAAATAAAACATTCTTTATGGTTTATTTAACCTTATTTTATGGTTAAATTGTTGTAAAGATGTCAGATCCCTTGCAACTGGACAGTTGTGAGCTGCCATGTGGGTGCTGGGAATTGAACCCAGGTCCTCTGGAAGAATAGTCAGTGCTCTTAACCACTGCGCCATTTCTCTAGCCCCTAGCGCGATTCTTTGAATAAGAATGCTTCCCTCCTCATATTTGAATGCTTAGTTGCCAGGGAGTGGAACTCTGATAAGATTAGAAGTATTAGGAGGTGTGGCCTTGTTGGAGGAAGTGTGTCACTGGGGGTGGGCTTTGAGGTTTCAAAAGCCTAGCTAAGCCCAATCTGTCTGTCTGTCTCTGCCTGCAGATCAGGATGTAGCTCTCAGCTACTTCTCCAGCACCATGCTTGCTGCTATGCTCCCTGCCATGACGTTAGTGGACTAAGCCTCTGAAACTTTAAGCAAGTCCGCAGTTAAATGCTTTTCTTTATAAGAGTTGTGTGGCAGAGACAGCTGACCTGAGCTCATGGGAGCTCATGAACTCTGGACCAACAGCTAGGGAACCTGCATGGGACCTACCTCTGCCTGTGTGTGACAGTAGTGTAGATTGGTCTGTTTGTGGGGCGCCCAGCAGTGCGATCAGGACCTGTCCCTGGTGCTTGAGCTGGCTTTTAGGAACCTATTTCCCTTACTGGGTTGCCTTGTCCTGCCCTGATGTAGGGGGAGGAGCTTGGTACTTCCTCAACTTGATGTGCCAGGCTTTGTTGACTACCATGGGAGGCCTGCCCCTTTATGAACAAAGATGGAAGAAGAGTGGATGGGGAGTGGGGTAGTTGGGAGACTGGGGGAGGGAGTGGAAGGAGAAGAGGGAGGGGAAACTGGTCAGTATGTAAAATAAATGAAAATATTTAATTAATAAAAAATAAAGAGTTGTGTGGCCACCCAGCCAGTGGTGATACACACCTTTAATCCCAGCCCTCAGAAGGCAGAGGCAGATGAATCTCTGTGAGTTCAAGGCCGGCCTGGTTACAGAGTGAGTTCTAGGACAGCCAGGGCTGGCTATACAGAGAAACCCTGTCTTGAAAAACAAAACAAAATAAAACAAAAAGAAAAAGAAGAAATCTGTCCTGGCCATCATACCATTAGTAACCCTAACTTAGACCCTAGTTAGGGTTAGTAGCACTAACCCAGCTTTTTACCTAGGTGCTAGAGGTTGAACTCACTTCCTCATGCTCGCATGGCAAGCACCTACAGACTGGGCATCTTTCCAGTTCCTATGCTTGTTATTTTGCTAGCTAGTAAGTAGAAAAACGGGGGCTGGAGAGATAGCTCAGAGGTTAAGACCACTGGCTGTTCTTCCAGAGGTTCTGAGTTCAATTCCCAGCAACCATATGGTGGCTCACAACCATCTGTAATAAGATCTGGTGCCCTCTTCTTGTATGTGTATACATAATTAATAAAGAAATCTTTAAAAAAAAAAAAGAAAAAAACAGTATGAAAGCTGGGCAGTGGTGGCGCACACCTTTAATCCCAGCACTTGGGAGTCAGAGGCAAGTGGATCTCTGTGAGTTTGAGGCCAACTTGGTCTACAACAGCTAGTTCCAGGATAGGCTCCAAAGCTACAGAGAAACCCTGTCTCAAAAAAAAAAAAAAAAAAAAAAAAGAAAGAAAGAAAACAGTATGAACCCTGGAATTGTCTAGTGATGTGGAATGTTGCAGAGAGAGTATCAGAATCCTAACTGTTCATATCACTCTTTCATAGATTGCTCTGCCCGTTAACTGTTCCATTAAAGGACTCTTAGGCCAGGCTGGAGCAGTGACTTAGCAGTTAAGAGCACTGACTGCTCTTGCAGAGGACCCTAGTTCCTAGCACCCACATAGCTAGGAACTCTTATCCCAGGAGATCCAGCTCCCTTTTCCTAGCCTACCAGAGCACTGCATTGCACACTTATGTACATACAGGTGAAAACACTCATACCCATAAGTCAAACATAAATTGTTTTAAAAATCTCAAGCTGCCAGGCAGTGGGAATGTACGCCTTTAACCCCCAGCACTCAGGAGGCAGAGACCAGTAGATCTCTGAGCTCAAGTCAGAGCCATGAGAGTCGTTTCCCTCACATGAACTTGGGTTAATGTGTCACCAGTGGTCTATCTTTTCAGCTGGAGCAGCTTGTCCTCCCAGCCAGGTGTCCCTGGGGAAGGCTTTCATCAGGTTTGTAGCCCCAGCATCACTCCCTGTATTTTCACTCATGTCTTATAAGCAACCCACTGTCTCTGTCCGTCCTCAGCTTTCAATGCATGCTAGGCACCTTCTCTGAACATCTTCCCATTTATGCTGCTAGCCAACTGGCTGTCCTGAAGACTTCCACTCAAGCAGAAACAACCCTCCAACCCACATCCTTCAACTGGAAAAGATTGTAGCTGCCTCCCCCTTCCTTCCAAAGCTCCAGGTCATGGCCAGTGCCCGCTCTGACTCTTCATGCTGGTCCTTGAAACCTCTGTCTTTTCCTACTATTCTGTGTGTCTTGGTCCTTATCTACTGTCACATAACCCTTCTCCCATCACCATTCTTCACCAAGTTTATACCTGCACATGACAGATTCCCGAATGCCTACCTCTGTCCTCTTGGTAAGACCAACAGCAGCCATTGTCATGTCTCTGCCATGGCAGAGTCACAGTGAGGTGACAGGACATGCCCTCTACATACCCTCAAAGAAGAAGGGCCCGTGGCACATACTGATGTTGCAGAGGATCAGTGTGACCCCTGAGGCAATGGCTCTACCTGGAGCCCAACCTTTGTCCAGGAAGGATCTGGCTTACCTTAATGATATGGTGTGCGGCCACGTACAGACCAGTGCCTGGAAGCCTCAGGCCTGGTGCGTGGAGGCCGGTCTCGTAGCCTTTTTCTACCATTGTCTGCAGAGACAGCAATGGGGATCCCAGGACCATGAGGGACAA
The DNA here is from genome assembly GCA_004026605.1 of Ondatra zibethicus. Classification (NCBI taxonomy): domain Eukaryota; kingdom Metazoa; phylum Chordata; class Mammalia; order Rodentia; family Cricetidae; genus Ondatra; species Ondatra zibethicus. The sequence continues at coordinate 84,733 of PVIU01005691.1, read as the reverse complement.
CAGGGAACATCCCTGTCTCCCCATCTGAAGAGGAGCCTCTACTTACCCGAGGATCACTGAATGTGAGCCAGTGTTTCACTCGGTCCCCAAAGACCTCAAAACATAGGTCAGCATAGTCCCTGAAGTATTGGGTCATGCTCACATTCTGCCACCCACCATATGTGACCTGGAGCATCTGCCAACAGAGAGAGAAACTGGTACCCTGGGGAGACTCTGGAGTAGATTGGTGAAATGTGTGGGTAAAGCATGGATGACCACAGTACAAGAATGGGAGCAAGATGCAGAGTAGGGCACAGGACCTCTATGGCAAGGGAGTGCATCCTTTAAGCCAGAAACCGGAGGGAGCAGAGGAAACTAGAAATGCCCGCTTAGGAAGAAGCTCACAGATTGGGTATTTAAGATGTAAACTGGGCATAGGGACACATGCCTCTCCTAGCACTCAGGAGGTAGAGGAAGGAGGATCAGAAGTTTGGGGTCATTCTCTGGTCCTTAGCAAATTTGGTCTGCCTAAGTGGGTGCTGGGTGAGATATACCAAGGAAATGTCTAGAACATCCCTTGTGACAGTAGAAGGCATGGCACTAGTAGGGAAGCCCTGGCGAGAGTTTTGAGGTCTTGCTGAAGTCAGGGCACTCCCTGGAGCCTCATCTATTAACGTGAGGTTACCTCTATGGCAGAAGCCTGCTATCCACTACCTGTGCACAAGGCTAGTCATCCATGTGTCCTGGTTACCTAATGCCTTCCTGGTTTGCTTGAAGAGATGCTCCTTGACAAGTTAGTGGAAGCTGCAAGCCTGCTGTGTCCTCTGCCCCAGCCCTTACTAATTTCCTAACCCAATTTCCAGTCACCTTACCTTAGATTTGGGGGCCTCAGGCCACTCCTCCAATAATGCTCAGCAGCGTGCCCCTCCCATCCAGAAGCCCACATTCCCACCCCCTACCTCCTCCCTTTACCCTTCAGTGCATGGATTATACCCCTATACTCCCCTATTTCTCCTTAAAACTTTGAACCCACCGCCATGTGGTATAGGTCGCAGGCAGCCATATCCCTGACTTTGCTGTGATCTCTGTTGGGCCCAGGTGAAGGAAGGAAAACTGCCTGAGTGTTGACAGCAATTTCTGAAGCGTGCTAGGACATGGCTAGGCCTGTCCATCCATGGCTAGGTCATGGATGAGGGCCAGTGGTACTGCCTCAAACAAAGGAAAGAAAGACTGAACAAAACCTGTGGAATACACCATGTCATCAAACCTGGGTCCAAAGGTTTTTCTCAGGCTTAGGCTTCTTTGGCTCAGTAGGAGAGTGCTTGCCCAGCAAGCACAAGGTCCTAGGTTCAATACCAGCAGCATACATACACACACAAGGATTTTTTTCTTAATTATTTTTCCTTATGCCAAGTATTGTGTAAAACCTTAGGACCACACTCTTCATTTACTGCAAGCAGCATGGCCTCCCAGCTAATGCTTCTTATGTGTGTATGTGCATGTGGGGGTGGGTAGAATCAGCAACAGGTGACTTCCTCAGTCACTCTCCACCTTATATTTGAGACTGGAGCTCATGGCTTTGATTGTGCTAGGCTGGGTGGCCGTGTTCACCAAGTGCTAGGATTACACGCACACTAACCCTGCCCAGCTTTTTATGTGGGCGCTGGGGATGATGCTCAGGCCTTCATGCTTGCACAGCGGGTGTTATTGACTGAACCGCCTCTCCAGCTCCATGTGTAAATTCCCTGTATCTTAGAAAACGACAAAGCTAGCTCATTCCTTTCGTCCTTCCTCCTCTGCTTTGTGGGGACACAGCGCCCCCTAGAGGACACAGTGTTCAAGACCCCATCTAGGAAGCACAAGCCAGTCCCCACCTCACTGATTCTTTTGGCATTTGACCTCGAACTTCTCAGCCTCCAGAACTGAGACAGTCTTCCGATGTTTTTAACTTCACCGGTCTGGCATTTTGCCACAGAAGAACAAATAAGCTAAGACAGTTATTCCTCACATCTTTCTATCCAGCGCTAAAGCCCAGGCTCTGCCCCCTTTCTTGGTCACTTTAGGTCCTCACACCAGGCTCCCTCCTGCTGAACCCTGTCTGCCTGGCCCTCACCTGAGGCAGATCCCAGTGGTGCAAGGTCACAATGGGGGTGAGGTTGCTCTTCAGCAGGGCGTCAATGAAATTGCTGTAGAATTCAATTCCTCTCCTGTTCACCTGTTCAGCTGTAAGTGAAACAGAACTTGGCCTTTCCTGTAGGGTACAGCATTCTTGGGTTCTGTGGCCTTCTGCAGGCTGAAACCCTCATAGCGCACAATGTCCTGACCATAGAGGAATGCTGTTGGTATGGCTGGAGGCCAGTTACCTGCTGAACTCATGCTCCTGGGCTGGCCACCCTCACTTGACACCGATCCCCGCAGAGCCTCGGGAAGGACTGTTGTAGCTCACCTCTGACCCCTGTGGGCAGGATCCGTGGCCAAGACAGGGACAATCGGTAGTGATTGACACGTAGCTCCTTCACCAGGGCGATGTCCTCCTGTGTAGACAGGTAAGGAAGCAGGGGAAGACAAGTCTTGGGGGCCTAGGAAATCATGTACATCTGTAGCTCCAAGTAACCCTCTATAAGGGTTGTACTATGAACCCCTCTCCGTGCTGGCAGTGTGCTCACACACAAAGGGCTGGGAAACTTGAGAAGTCCACGTAAGAGTCCCATAAACTTGAATGAGAAAAGCGGTTCTGAAGGTGAGCTGCCCCTCTGGGGCCAAGCCACTGGCCTTTTTGCACCTGATTGCTTAGACTAAGGTACTGTCTGATCTCATTTTCCTTCTTCCTACATCCTGGCACTCACAGCTCTGGCCACCTCGGCCCCCTCCTCTTTGGCTGGGTACAAGGTGATTAGCAGAACATCAGGTTGACACTGTCAGTGAAATGCCCCCATACTTCACTCCCCAGCTCTCAGGCAGGATGGTCCACACATCCCCCTTCACTCACCTGCACTCTGTAGTAGCTGTCGCAGGCTGCATCTGCCGTGTCGTCCCCTAGCACTCTCCCCTCCCCGCCGTGTGTGAAGGCATCCCAGATGCTGGGCCCTTTCCCCTCCTGGTCCCATGCACCTTCTGTCTGGTAGGCAGAACTGCCCACACCCCAGGAGAAACCTGCAGAGAGAGACCCCACACCAGGCCCCGGGCCACCCCAGCTTCAGCTACATTGGGAACTCTAACCATGCTTGCCAGGCTCAGGGCATTTACCCTGTGGCCTGCTCCATCTCCCTGGAGTAGGGCAAGGAGAGAAGATAAAGTGATCAAAACATCCTGTGGGGGCTCAAGAGCTGCCTTAGCGGTTAAGAGCACTGGCAGCGCTTCCAAAGGACCTGGGTTCTTTTAACATCTTTTTTTTTTTTAGATTTTAATAACTTGGTTTAGATTTTTATTTTATTTTTATTGTCATTTTGTGTTTGGGGGATTGTGGGTGGAAGCAGGTGTCTAAAGAGGCCAGAAAAGGGCCTGGCTCCCTTGAAGCTGGGATTCCAGGCAGTTGTGAGTCACCGAATGGATGTGGATACTGGGAACTGAACTCTAGTCCTCTACAGAGTAGTAAGCTCTCTTTGTTTGTTTGTTTGTTTTGTTTTTTTCAAGACAGGTTTTCTTTGTGTGGCCCTGGCTTTCCCGGAACTAGCTCTGTAGACCAGGCTGGCCTCATACTTACAGAGATCCGCCTGCCTCTGCCTTTCGAGTGCTGGGACTAAAGGCGTGCGCCACCTCCCAGCTAAGCACTCTTACCTTATGAATTTAGTAACTTTTTAAAAGTCTCTGGGTTAGGGATGTAGCTCAGTACCAAAGTGCTTGCCTAGCATGGACAAAGCTGTAAGTTGGATTCAAATTCCCAACACCACATAGACACACTGATGGACCGAGACACCCCCACACACACACACCTACCTATCGGTGTTTTATTTTACAGCATCTACATGAAGGTGTCTCCCATCCCACCAGATCAGAGCACCCAATTCTTTGGCAAGTCAACCAAGGTAGGGAGGCCAACAGAGACTGACAAATGGATAGACAGACAGACAGTCTGAGGACAGAGTAGTGGAGGAATGGACATACCAGGTGGAAAGGTCCCATAGTAGAACGATGCCTCTTCTGGGGATCCTCTCCTGGCAGCCCCTACCCTGGCCACCAGCAGGATCCACCCAAGGATGATGCCCCACTCTGGCTTCATGACACCCCACCCTCTTCCATGCCTAAGAGCCCCTCTCAGAGCACAGGGACAAAGGCCAGGAGGGGAGGAAAACAGGCCACAGAGCGATTTGTCTGTGCACACAGCAGCAGTGTGGGGAACCCTGTGTTGAACAGTGGGCAGAAGCTGGTTTAATGGGCCAAACTTGAAACCAGCCCCTGCCCTGATTATGGTGTGGTGGAGTACTGGGGCCCACACATCTCAAGTAGCTCTTATCTAACGGGGAGCCCACCTCTACTTCAGAAAGTTCCAGTCTGCTGGGGGAGCTCAACAACTCAGAGTCCCCTCAGCCCTCCTCCATCCATCCCTCCTGGGTAGCCTGTATGGGGTGCTCTCCCTAACTAGGGCCCTCTGTCCTTAGCTGTCAGCAAGACTCTTCCCTCTGGGACCCCATCTTACCCAAGATGGTCCCCAACTCTTGACACCCCCGGGGCCACTGTTGTCAAACTCAGCTCCCTCTGAATGACTCCTGGAGCCTGCACTTCCCCCAGAGCGGAGCCCACAGACATAGAAGCATCTAGTTGGGGGTGTGGTCTGTGGCCTGATCCCAACAAAGAGTTTCAGTAATCCCACAGGGAGGGCATAGGCCAGAGTGCTGAGCTGGCCAGAAGGGACTGGGTCAGCAACACCCCGGGTGCTGGTCCCTGGGCATCCAGCTGACTCCCTACCGGAGAAAGGCTGCGAGGTGGGAAGTGACCTAGTCCTCCCAGCTCCTTCCAGGCCTCAGAGGCAACAAGCAGCATAGTCCTGGGGATCCTGAGGTGGGGGTGTAGACTTGGGACCAGCTGGGTTGATCATGTCTCAGTTTACCACAGCAAATCTTCTCAAGAAGGTGATGTTAAGGGTTTCACCTAAGCCCCCTCTCCTCAGACCCCTCCTCTTTTCCTCAGTTTGCTCATTCTGCTGTCGATGGTGCCCGTGAAAGCCTGTGGATGGAAGCTTCTACCACCTGCTTCCATCCCAAGGCAATGTTCCCAGTCTCTATCAAAAAGGCTCCCCTCAGCTGAGCAGTGGTGGCACACACCATTAACCCCAGCACTCAGGAGGCAGAGGCAGGAGAATCTCTGTGAGTTTGAAGCCAGCCTGGTCTATAGAGTGAGTTTCAGGGCTACACAGAGAAACCCTGTCTTGAAAAACCAAAGGGGAAAAACAAGGCCTCCCCTCTCAGTCCACTCAGCCAGAAGCCTCCTTGCCTCCCCTGCGCTGCCTCAGCCTGCAGACCTAACCCTTGGTGGCTGGTTTGTTTGTAACTACTCTCCAAGCATTGGCTAGGCCATCACCTCCTCCTTCAGGAAGTCCCTAGACCAGACCAGCCCCAGCCCTCCAGCCCTCCAGCCCTGCAATTCTATGTCATCTGTGAATTTGTCCCTGCCTCCTGTCAGAGCCCCACTCCCTGGGATACAAAAGCATGCCTGCCCTTTCACCCCGCAGCCCTAGAGCCAGTGCAGTGAACACTCAGTAGTGCGGGACAAAACTAAATTTTAACAGTTGCCTTAGGAATGGCTAACACCGTGTCAATCTTGTCAACTTGATGGGATTGAGAGTCAGCATGGAGACAAATCTCTAGCTATGTCTGTTAGGAATTACCCAGGTCGGGTTAATTAAAGGAGGAAGACCCACCCTGATGTGGACATGTCCGTCCCATGGGCTGAGGTCTGGACTGACTGGGAAGTGAGCTGAGCGCCAGTGTTCACCTCTCTCAGCTTTCTGTCTGCAGACGCAGTGTGGTCAGCCGCTTCCCGCTCCTCCCCCACACGTGGACGGTACCCTGGACCCCTGAGCCTGAATAAGCTCCTTCCTAAATTGCTCTTCTCAGGTATTCCGTCCCAGGACAAGTAACTGGGACACTGACTGGGTGGATGTGCCACAGCCTTCACAGATTGCTTTATTTAACCCTAGTGCCCGAGTCAGTGGGGTTGAAACAGCTCAGATTTGAGGAGTCCCTCCTAGACATGACCCCGCCTGTCCTTCAGGTGGCCCTGCTCAAAGGCTATCCCATTAAAGGCCCATGGGGAGGTACAGAAAGTTGAGAGCCCTCCACCCAAACCGTTGCTCACCAGAGTCCCTTAGACCCTCCCTCTTGTTGGTGTCCAGAGCCACATGGGAGTAGGGAGACAATGACAAGGTGGATGTCTAAGCCCTCAGTCAGGGGCTGAGGCTGAATCCTCAGGCTCCCATTGCAAAACTTGCGGTCAAGGGTCAGGCCTTCCAGTTCCAAAGGGTCCTGGTATATCCATGGATGGCAAATGCGTTTCAGAGTAGACGCTAGGACTGGCTCCCATACCCGGAGTGCACTGACCGATAAGGGTGCCCATCTTAGTTTTGTTTGTGTAGCTGGGATAAAATTCCCCAATAAAAGTGACTCGGGGGAGAAACGGTTGGTTTTAGCTCGCATTTCCAGATTATAGTCTCCTAATGCTGGGAAGTCAAAACAAGAGCTCAAGACAGTTTGTTGATCACATTGCATCTGTAGCCAAGAAGCAGAGAGGAATGGAATAATGCATGTATGTTACTGCTCAGCTCACTTCTATGCAGTCCAGGACCCCGAGCCCAGGGAATGTGCCATCCACAGTGGGCAGATCTTCCCACATCAACTAATGTAACTAAAGTAATCCCGCACAGGCATCCTCAGAGTCTCTTCTCCCATGTGATTCTAGATTGTATCAAATTAACATTAACAATTAACATTGCAGTCCCTCCCCTCCATTCTTACTGCCCCTGGGTCTCCTGTGTCCTCTGCCACAAGCCTCCCAAGCAGCTGGAGGCTGAGGGGCTGGAAAGCTGGAGAGGGGTACACAGGATGCTGGGTGGGAATGAGGGCTGGCTTCCCAGAATCTTGAGAGACGTTGGCTATGGTCCTTGAAGGGTATGGAAACACCAAGTGGTACAAAGTACACTGTAGTCTAGGCTGACCGTGGGCTCTAGGCACACAGTGTTCTAGGCTGACCGTGGGCTCTGGGCACACAGTGTTCTAGGCTGACCGTGGACTCTGGGCACACAGTGTTCTAGGCTGACCGTGGACTCTGGGCACACAGTGTTCTAGGCTGACAGGGGACTCTGGGCACACAGTGTTCTAGGCTGACAGGGGACTCTGGGCACACAGTGTTCTAGGCTGATAGCAGGCTCCAGGTACACTGCATTCTAGGCTGACAGGGGACTCTTGGCACACTGTGTTCTAAGCTGACAGTAGCAGGAGACATACCACTTTAAGATCTGATGTCATCTCTGAAAAATGTCCTTACCCAGGAGCCTGGACCTCTTGATGTTTATGTTGGAAAGGCTGGTCAGCCCAGCTTGCTGGAGCTGCCTGGGGTCTGAGGAGAGGCCTGGCTCTAATTCCACTGACTATAGGCCTGGATCTGGCTAGAAGGGAAAAGGGCCTCATAGCTGGTGTTCCTCCTCACTGCTCCCTGTTCCATACAGTGTCCAGCAGCTGCCTGAGGTCTCCATAGGGCTTGAAGTCCCTGATGGTCAGACTGGGCTAACGATGTGTGTTAAAGACTAGAAGGTATTCTTGCCCCTTCCACCCCAGCTTCCCCTTTCTCGCCAGCAAAGGACTGTGAAGATGGTACCTATTGCTGACAGACCTGTCAGGACCCTAGACTCAGCTTGAACTCTGTGACTATGATGATAGACTTCAAAATGAAGGATCTGGTTCCCAGTCCTGATGACACCGCGAGTTCCCGGCCATAGGCCATGTGGGAGCTGTTACCTTCCTGGCAGGAGTAAAGATGCTCTAAAGAGAGATGTTCTGCCCCTCCCAGACTACTGAAGCCTGGTGCCAATCAGAGAAAGTTTGTCTCCAAGAAAGAGATTTCCCATGGTTCTTTGCAAAAATAGTAAGGCCACCTTGCAACAGAGACCAGAGGTGAGACAGTGATGGGTTCTTACATTGACCTGTTATGTAACTACGTAACTCTGACCTTCTACTTAAGTCTCTCTCTCTCTCTCTCTCTCTCTCTCTCTCTCTCTCTCTCTTTGTGTGTGTGTGTGTGTGTGTGTGTGTGTGTGTGTGTGTATTCGGGTACCTGCAGAGACCAGAAGAGGATATCTGATCCCCTGGAGCTAGAGTTATAAGCAGTTGTGAGCCGCCCTGTGTGGGTGCTGGGTCCGAACTTGGTTGGGTCCTCTAGAAGAGAGAGAGCCGGTGGTCTTAACCACTGAGCCATCTCTCGAGCCCCTTAGGGCCTCTATATCTAAAGCTCATGTCTAGATCTTGAAGGTGAACCTGGGGCCTCACTGGACCTCTTTGTTCTTTCCAGTGAAAGTCTGCTTCCTAATTCTCTTAGGGAGATGGAAAAGTGATACTGTTTACCACAAATAAAGAGGTCACAGCAGGGCTGGTGAGATGACTCAGCAGGTAAACACTCTTGAGTTCAGTCCCTAAGTCTCACATTGTGGAAGGAGAAAACCAACTCCTGGAAGTGGTCCACTGACCTCAACATTCAAGCTCATTCAAACAAAATGAGGTGTGTGTATATGTGTGTGTGTGTGTGTATACACAGACACGCATGCACGCACACATGTATGCATGCGTGCACATACACACACAATGTAACATAATAAAAGTGTTTTCAGGCATGTCGGTTTAGGTTTTGTCTTAAAAGGAAGATGGTTAGAACAGCTTGGAGGAGCAGAGGGAGGATGGCAGAGACGAGAGGGGCTGGCTCAGTCAGTCAGGTCAGGTGTCTGCATGGGCTGGCTCCAGGGACTCAGTGTGAGACAGAGCCCATGTAGAGCTGTGGGTGCAGCATTGGCTCGGAGGGCCAGGGGACAGTGCAGAGGCCTGTGGAGAAGAGGAGGGCATGGTGAGGAGGTCAGGACGTGGAAAATTCCCTCAGTTCTGCCAGCTGGATGCTGCATCCTGACCGCCAACCTTCTCTGGTTTTCCTGAGTACCTGCTTCGTGGGGTCACTTTAACATTGCATGCCACAATGGCTCTGAGTGCCTAATCAAGTAGTGCCCAACAGAGAGAAAAGAATTCAGAAGAGACCCTGACACCACCTTTGGTCATCAGGGTTCAGGATTTCTTCCTGAGGGAGCCACTGCTTCTGCTGCGAGCACTAGCCAATGCCTTTCCGCTTGATTCCACATCTGCAGGTGTGTGGACCAGATCAGACCTCAGTGGCTGAGGTCTCAGTTCCTTCAAAAAAAACAAAACAAAACAAAACAAAACAAAAAAACCACTTTATTTAAAATAGTGTCACACACCTTTAGTCCCAGCACTGGGGAGACAGAGGCGGGAGGATCCCAAGTACTCACTGGGCAGCCTCTAGTCTAATAAGCAAGCCCAAGCCTCAGTGAGAGACCCTGTCTCAAACAAAACAAAATGAGATAGGTAGCTGTTGAACAATAACCTGAGGTTGACCTGTGGCCTCCACATGCATACACATGCACACTCCCACATACATGTGCATACCCACATACACATACACACCCCATACATACACATACAAAAGAAAGTTCAAACACACAGGAAAGTGGAAAGAGTTGAACTATCCACACTGGTACTAAACTCACTTCACCCCAAGCAGGTGGATCCTTCTAATCTTCTCTCTACCCAGAAATCCTTCCTTTATAGATACATTTCAGACCTAGCCATAAACATCAGTTCACTTCACCCTTAAGCGCTTCAGTGCCGTCAGCGACTTTCCTTCAGCTTCCATTTTCTTCTGGGGCTGACATTTACTGAGAGTGAAACGCACCAACCCTAAGCATACGGCTCTGTGAGTTTCCAGAAACGCGGTCACCTGTGCGACCAAACCGCTGTGAAGATGCCACTGTGAACTTGCTCCCCCTAACCTGATGCCGTAGCTGGCGCCTTTCTCTCAGGTCTCCTTGCTTCCTGTGTGAGTACCAGGCTGGAACAGTGTACACAGCGCTGGGATGACAGTTTCGCATGCATACGTGTGGAGAGGTGTGCGCTTGTGAGGACACCAGAAGAGGAGGTCAGGTGTCCTGCTCTATCACTTCCTACCTAGTCCCTTGAAACGGGGTCTCTCCCTGGGAGCTAAGCTGGAAGCTGGCAAGACTCAGTGATCCTCCTGTCTCAGTGCTGTACAGTGCTGGGGTTATAGGGCACACTGGCTTTTTACGTGGGTACTGGGGATTCGAACTCTGCTTCTCAGGCTTGCTCAGCCCACATTCTTACCTACTGAGCCATCTCCTCAGCCCTTGAAGTGATGCATCTCTTACTCTCCTTCGTGAGTTGGCATATTTTTAAAGTTTTGTGTGTGTGAGTGTGTGTGTGTGTGTGCATCTTTGTGGGGGTATGTAGCCATGAGTGCAGGTGTCCTTGGAGTCCAAAAGAGGGTATTGGATGCTCTGGAGCTAGAGTCACAGGTGGTTATAAGTTACTCAATATTCGTGCTGGGAACTGAACTCAGGTCCTCTGGAAGAGCAGTTTGCTCTCTTAACACTCCTAAGCCATCAAGCCCCCTGCTTGTTATTTTTAAATCCTGCTGAAGTATATGTACAGCTTACTCTCTGGCTCTCAGATCCTGTTCTTGGAACAAGACTGAAGGAATGCTTCATGGAGAAGTAATCATATTGGAATTTTCAGGACAATTCAAGGGTTTGTAGTCCAAATATGTGAAATTGACACCGTTCCAATAAATCTGGAATGAATTGATGTTACCCACAGTGGGCAAACCTGTATATAGAGCATGCATATGTGTGTATGCATGCGCGAACACACACACATTCCTGTCTCAGTCTAGACACGGACACTGGCGGAGCGACCATCGATTCCAGACCGAAAGATCCCACTCAGTAGCCTCACTGCCCAGGAGTCCTGTGGGGCCCAGGCTTGGGAGGGCTGATTTGAGAAGCAGCTTGCATGGCTGGAGGCAGGAGGCTGGCGCCCATGGTGAGGAGAGTGACGGTGATGGGTCTGGAAGGACCAGTGCCTCCTGCACTGAGCCCATCTCCCGAGGGTTTCTGGCATTTTCTCCCCATCCTCATGGGGAGCCCCCATTGTCTGTTGCCAAAGACTGCTTGAGGCGCCAAGCTCCAGTTTGTGAAGGATGGGCTGGAGAGAGGAGGTGAACTTCAGGGAACTAGTGAAGTTCGGGGAACTGCCTCAGCTTTCCTCATTGTCTTCTCTGGAGTCCATCTTCCAGAACATTCGTCAGAGACTGACCTCGCTATTATCTAGGAGCCCGATAGACATTTATCTCCTCACTCTACCCTTGTCTGTCTTTATTCACCGCTGGATCTTCCCATGTGTTACCCAAGGAATTAGTATATAAAGAAAAACCGAAGGGAGGGAAGGAGAGAGGGCAGGCTTATTGGCCTTTGCTTCAGTGGAGCAATGTTCAAACATGCTAGAAGGATGGTCCCTGAGCAGGGAGCATGCCTGGGGTGGAGCTGGGACTCTGACTCAACATACCTCTAGAGCTGCACAGACCAACTCCTCTGGGAAGAGGCACCAATCTAGAGGAAGAGATCCTGTGTCTCCACAGAGGATGATGTCGATGGCACCATTTGAGGAGTAAGTGGCCACTCTAGACTTGTGATGACAGCAAAAGTATTGTGAAGTAATAACCAGGGATCCAATACTGGGAAGCCCCAACTTCTTTCAGCGTGCTGCTGGGTTCCAGAACCGGCTCTTTTGGGCCATGAGAGGGACCTCGCTCTTCATGTTTGGGGCAGAGGCAGATGGGAGACAATTCACATCAAAGTTAGCTTAGCCTAGGGAGCGGGTGTGGCCTCTCAGCCGGAGCTCCCTCCAGCAAAGGTTCCTAACTCGGGGACTTGCATCTGCTGAGCTCCTTGGTTTTTATCTGTACTGAGGTCAGTCACCTCAGGAGCAGAAAGCTAGTCCATCCTTGTGCCACATGGAGAAATGAAGGCCCAGAAAGGCCGACGGTTATAGACAGTTAAGACTAGACATTAACCAGGGAAGAGCAGTATCTGAACAATACTGAAGCTGAGTGAAGCAGCACAGCCTGCAGTTCCAGCCCTGGAGGCAAGGATGCGAAGACAGCAGGTCACAGTCCTGAGACTCTCCCTCATAATCCCAATAAATGGGCTGGAGAGATGGTTCAGTGGTTAAACGCGCTGGCTACTCTTGCAAAAAACTTGGTTTCAATACTGGCATTCACATAATCACTCACAACCCTCCAATTCCAGGAGATCTGATGGCCTCTAAGGGCCTCCACGGGCACACATGCAGAACAATCATGCACATAAATAAGAAAAATTAATCTCAGAAAAGAAAAGGATTTTTTTCTTTCATGGCGGGGTTTCATTGTGTAACAGCCTTGGCTGTCCTAGAACTCGCTCTGTAGACCAGGCTGGCCTCAAACTCACAGAGATCCACCTGCTTCTGCCTCCAGCCAGCACCACCACTTGCTCAAAAAAAAAAAATCCCAAAAAAATAAACAAACCAATACTGGAAAGATGGTTCAGCTGTCTGGAGTTTGGACCTCAGCACCCACATCACAAGCCAGTGTCTGGGAACATGCTGTAGCCTCAGCATCTAGGGATGCAGACACAGGAAGATTGCTCAGGCTCAGAGGCATGGGCAGCGAGTGATGAAGAGGACACCAGATGCTCTCTTCTGTCCTCTGAGTGTGCAGAGGTGTGTACACCTGCACACCCACATGTGTATATATTTACACACGCACACACACAAATACATAAAAATAAATCTTAGAAAAATCCAAATGCAACAAAGCAAAATTTGAAAAATGTTGTTGAAGCCCAGCCTGTTTATGCATACCTTTAATCCCAGCACTTGGGAAACTGAGGTAGAGTATCTTGAGTTTGAGGACAGTCTTTTCAAAATCCTAGCTCAAAACAGAAAACAGTGATAAAACTGTATTGAAAACAGAGGGATGGGTTGGAGAGACGGCTCAGCAGTTAAGAACACTTGACTGACTGAGAGGCAGGCAGATCTTTGTGAGTTCGAGGCCAGCCTGGTCTACAAGAGCTAGTTCCACGAAAGGCACCAAAGCTACAGAGAAACCCTGTCTCGAAAAAACAAAAAACAAAAAATGTAGCATGAGGGCCAGCTTGTTGGGGTTTCTGTCCTGCCCAGTTCCCACAGCTGTTTAGCCCCAAAGAAAATCACACAGAGGTCTCCATAAGATTATAAACTAATTGGCTCCTTAGCTCAGGCTTCGTATTAGCTCTTATAACGTATATTAATCCATTATCCCCATCTATGTTAGCCACATGGCTCATTACCTTTTTCAGCAGGTCAGGTCACATCCTGCTTCTTCTGTGGTCTGGGCAGGACTGGGGAAGAACTTCCTTCTTCCCAGAATACTCCTGTTCTCATTGTCCCACTTCTACTTCCTGTCTGGTTTTCCCTCCTATACTTCCTGCCTGGCTAATGGCCAATCAGCGTTTATTTAAATCATGATTGACAGAATACAGACAATTCTCCTGCACCAAAAAAAAAAAAACCAAACAAACAAAAAACACTTGACTGCTCTTCTAGAGGACCCGGGTTCAATTCCCAACACCCACATGGCAGTTAACAACTGTCTCTAACTCCAAGATTTGACACCCTCACAGACATACATACAAGCAAAAACAACAATGCACATAAAATAAAAATTAAAAAAGAAAATAGAGGGTTTTAAAAATCAAACAGAAAATATATGAACATGAGTCTATCAAAAGGAAATGGGGGAGAGCCAGGCAGTGGTGGCATATGCCTTTAATCCCAGCACTTGGGAGGCAGAGGCAGGCGGATCTCTGTGAGTTCGAGACCAGCCTGGTCTATAAGAGCTAGTTCCAGGACAGGCTCCAAAGCAACACAGAGAAAAACCAAAATAAATAAATAAATAAAAAAGAAAGAAAAGAAAAAAAAGAAAGAAAGAAAGAAAGAAAGAAATGGCAGGAAAAGCTGGAAAATGGTGGCACAGCCTTTAATCACAGCACTAAGGAGGCAGAGGCAGGCGGGTCTCTGTGAGTTCGAGGTCAGCCTGGTCTACAGAGCAAGTTCCAGGACAGCTGTTATGCAGAGAAACCCTGTCTTGAGGAGAGAGAAAGAGAGAGAGAGAGAGAGGAAGAAAAAAAAAGAAATGGCGATCACTCTTCAAATATAGTTCAAACAGAGGATAAACCCCACCACGCTCCTGTCCTTTCTCCACCTTTCCCAGGCGGCAGCTTCTGATGGCCATCTGAGTCCCTCCCTGCATTCCCTTGGGCTCTTCACTTGGAGTTGGTATGTAGACATGTGGGCTGTATGTTTTTCTACATCACTGGAGGCAGACAGGATACTATTGTTTGGTGACTTGCTGTTTCCCTGCCAATCGCTGAGGATCCTCTCGGCTCCTCATCCTACTGCCCCAGTCATGTTCACGGCTCCCTGCCTTTATTGCATGGTGCCCAGAACCACTCAGCAGACCCTGTGGAGACAGTCTTTGTTTTTGACAAGACCTTGCCGTCACAAAGAAGGCTACAGTAAACAGTACTGCACATGTATTTCCACACCTGTGTGTACACATAACAGGGGAATTGAGATTTGTTTTTAATGTGAGGAGGGCATGTGCATGAGGGTGACCATGAAGACCAGAAGAGGGCTCTGGATGCCCTGGAATTGGAACCTAGGCTCTCGATAGCACACCTACATAAGAGCTTCACTTCAGTCTTCTGGAAAAGAGAAGTGTTCTATTTTTTTTTTTTATGTGGGAGTTTTATTGAGATAAAGATGGTGGAGGAGGGAAGAGAGACAGAGAAATGCAGTAAGAAAGAGGAGGAGGCAAGGACCAGCCTGCCTCTTCAGAAGAGCAGTGGGAAGGAGCGAACAGAAGTGTTTTTAACCACTGAAATTTGTGCCCCTGAAATCTGTGGTTTTCATAGATGCTGCAAGTTAATCTTCATCAGAGATCTGTTTTTTCCTTTTCAGATTCATTTTACTCTGTGTGTGTGTGTGTGTGTGTGTGTGTGTGTGTGTGTGTGTGTGTGCAGAGGTCAGAAGGGGGCAGGCATGGATTCCTTGGGACTGTAGTTATAGACATCTGTAAGCCAATCAACAAGATGCTGAGATCTGAACTCTGATCCTCAGGATAGAGCAGCAAGCACTCTAGCTACCAGAATCTAGCTGCTTCTGCTTCTCCTTCTTCCTCTTTTTTTTTTTTTAAGACAAGCTCTCATGTAGTCCATGATGACCTCAAACTTGCTATGTAGTTGAGGATTTGAGGATGGCTTTGAACTTTTGATACTCCTGCTTCTGCTTCTCAAGTGCTGGGATTCCTGGTGGGTGCCAACATGCACAGTTTATGGGATGCAGGGGAGTGGATCCAAGGTTTTGTGCGTGATAGGCGAGTGTTCTGCCAATGGGGCTTCATCGCCAGTCCTTCTTGCTTGTTTTGCTTCCTGGGTCATGAGAAAAGCAGCTGGCTCTGCCATGCTCTCCCATCATTTTGTGTTGTCCTAAATAAATGCCCCCAAACAATGAAGCTGCTGAGTGTGGACTGAAACCCCCACAACCATCAGCCAAAATAAACCCTTTCTCTTTGGATGTTTTGTTCTGTGATGGAAAGCTGATGTGGGTTTACTAAAATTGTGTGCTGATTCATGGAAGGGCAGTCACAATGTTCCTCTGTCAATCAGCATATAGCTTGCCCACCCCTGGAGCCTCCCAGCTTGTCTGCTTTGCCTGAACCAAACATAAAAGCAGAACCTTGGGCCCTCATTCAATCCCTAAGGACTCAAAAAAAAAATTCCTTACCCTTCAAGAAAAGCTGACCCTTTGCATTGACCCAGCCACCTGACAAACCACACTTGTCTTCACTCCCAGAGGCCAGGAAACCACACTGTGCCGCTTCACCCAGCTGGCTCCAGCCTTATCCGGGGCAGACCGGCCCTGCAACTCTGGCCTCCTGCTCTCCAGGCCCCTCTCCTAGGCCATGAACCCCAGCCTAAGCTGCTTCCATCTCACTGTCCCTGTGGCCAAGAAAACAGGAAGTGTCTGAGTCACCCCTTGTCCTCCTGGGCTTTGGCTCTTTGGAGTCAGGGAGGGACAAGTAGGGGAAGAGGTTGGTGTCATGGAGTGAGACTCTCGCTGGGCTCTCTCTCCCAGCTTGTGGGACCCTGGAGCCTCACTCGAGTTCTTGGGATTAGACAAGGACATTGCCTTAGAATATGGACTTCAAGAGCTGGCCCATGTCCTGCGGGTTGTGGGCCTGGGACTTGGCTGGAGCCTCTCAGATGGGAACCCAAGAAAAATTTAAAACTGCTGATACCTGGATGCCACACTGGCGAGTCAAGTTAAAGGGGTTTGTTGTTTGTCTTCAATCTTGCTTCTTATTATTGTGTGCGCCTGTGTGTTTGTGTCATGGTAGAAGGTCAGAGAACAGTTTTGTGGAGTCCGTTTTCTCCTTCCACCTTTACATGGGTTCCTGGAATCAAACTCTGGTGGTTCAGCCTGAATCCTAGCAGCATGCACCTTTACCTGCTGAGCCATCTCACTGGTCCTTTTGTTTTTTAAGCCAGGGTCACCTGTAGCCAGTGCTGGCCTCAAATTCACTACAGAGCTGAGCATGACCTTGAACTTCCGACCCTTCTGCTCCCAGCTTTTCAAGTGCTAGGATGGCAGTGTGTGTGAGTCACACTCATTTGTACAGTGCAGAGGATCAAACCCAGGGTCTCGTACATGCTAGGTGCGTGCTTCACCAGCGGAACCCCAGCCCTAGGTCTTCTGAATGCCTTTTAATCTGCCCTCACTTCTGTATAGTGGGGCTAATCATAAACCATGAGCTTATTTTGTGAGCATTACATTCACAGACTTGTCAACTCAAAATCCTTTGTCAAGCCCTATTTCAGTTGTGGGCACTGGAGAGAGCCAGTGCAACAGCCAAGATGACCTGTGCAGGAAGGGCCCTCTGTCAAGCTTTCCTGAACACACAGACTACACAAAACAGGCCTGATGATTTTTAAGCCACCATCAGTTGGTGCTCCTTCATTTTCCTGAATCTTCTTTTTGTTGTTGTTGTTTTGTTTTTGTTTTTTGAGACAGGGTTTCTCTGTGTAATTTTGGAGCCTGTCCTGGAGCTTGCTCTGTGGACCAGGCTGACCTCGAACTCACAGAGATCCACCTGTCTCTGCCTTCTGAGTGCTGGGATTAAAGGCGTGCGCCACCACAGCCTGGCTATCCCTGAATCTTCTGCTAGCTGGCAGAGACACACTGGTACTGAAGCCCTCCCCATGCAGCTGCTGAGGTCTCCTCAATGTCACTGTGGGCTAGGGACGGGGGAAGAGGATGTGTCCATGAGCAACCCAAGTTTCAAAATAGCCTTCAAAGGAACACACATCATATCTAGATTTTTCAACCAGGTTTTTGTCTGCTGACATGTGGTTCACACTAGTGTCTCAGGTCATTGTGGCCTAGTTCAGGCTCTCAGTGGTCACGTGTAACAAGTGGCCTCCATTTTTGGACAGCTCAGGTCTAACCTAGCCAAAACCCCAACCCACCATCCCAGACAGCAGCATGACCACAGGCGAGTGCCATAGCTAGCTGTTGGTGTTTAAATGGTTGGGTTTTTGTCTTCTTTTCCTTTCTGCTTCACTTTCTTGGGGAAGAGGTAAGCAGCTGTTGTGGTTTGAAATAAAATGGCCCCCAAAGGGAATGGCATCATTAGGAGGTGTGGCCTCGTTGGAGTTGGTGTGGTCTTGTTGGAGGAAGTGTGTCACTGCATGCTCATATATGCTCAAGCCATGCCCAGTATCTCAGAGCACTTCCTGTTGCCTACAAGCCAAGATATAGGACACTCCGCCACTTCTCCAACACTATGTCTGCCTGAACCATGTCTCACCATGATGATAATGGACTGAACCTCTAAAAATATAAACCACTCTAATTAAGTGTTTTTCCTTGATAGGAATTGCCATGGTCGTGGTGTCTCTTCCTAGCAATAGAAGCCCTAACTAAAAGCCGGGCGGTGGTGGCGCACGCCTTTAATCCCAGCACTCAGGAGGCAGAGACAGGCGGATCTCTGTGAGTTCTAGGCCAGCCTGGTCTATAAGAGCTAGTTTCAGGACAGGCTCCAAAGCCACAGAGAAACCCTGTCTCGAAAAACCAAAAAAAAAAAAAAAAAAAAGAAGCCCTAACTAAGACAGGGACCTTTGAGGATGGTAATTCCACATGATCTAGAAGCTTCATGTTTGTCTCTGTCCTGAGTCATAAGGGAGACCATTATGTCTATTCCAATAAACAGGAAATGGGTGAGCCTTTGTGTGTAAGGATCAAAATGGAGGCGTTTGGTGCTGGGGCTGTATGTAGCTCAGTTGGTAGAGTGCTTGCCTAGAGTGCATGAAGCCCTGGGTTCAATTCTCAACCCTGCGTAAAACTTTGTGGCACAAGCCTATAATCCCAGAACTCAAGAGGCAGAGGCAGGAGGCTCAGAAATTCAAGGTTATCCTTGATTACATAGTGAGTTTGAGGCTAGCCCAAACTATGTGAAATACTGTCTAAAAGAAAAAAAAAGCTTGGAGTAGGTTCACAGAAGAGGAGTGTCTGCAGGCACAGTGTGTGTGTTTGCGATGGGTTACTCATTGCCAGGAGAATAGGGCATCTTGTGATGGTTGCCCTTGACCAGGCTCTGGAGCCTGCTGAGGCCTGGACAGCCCTCCTTGACATGAAGGTTCCAGAAGAAACCCTTGACCTGGATGTACCTCCTGTTTTGTCAACATCTTTTTTATGCTTTTTCTCTCTCCTCCATCTTTCTTCCTTGCCCCAGGACTAGCGAGCTGAGTGCCCAGGTGAAAAGGAAACATGTGTCACCTGTGTGCCTGTGGGATGCCTAGGCATGCACAACTCTTAAGGGTGGGGCCTGGGAGAAGGGGTTGCAGATACTCTAATATGTCCACCTGAAGGCCCAGCCACACCTGTGGAGGCCCTTCCCCTGTCTGCATTTTGTGACTGGGTGGCTCTGGCCACCTATCTACAACTTCAGACACCAGTGCCTTCCACTTAGGGTCCCTCATGAAATGTATATGGTATGTCATAGAGATTCCCAGACTGAGGGTGGGGCAGCAGGCTGTCTGGAGCACAGGGCTGGTAGCCGGTGCCTCCAGTCAGGCCTTGTATAAAGAGTTATTTATTCTGGCCAGGTGTGTGGCGAGTGCCGGGCTGGCAGGGCCAGCCAGTACTTTCAGCAGGATTTAATCAGGGTTCCTTCAGCCCTCCCTCCCCAAAGCCTGAGGTAAGTCCTTGGCAAGAGTCTGGGCTTCATTCTGGGATGGGGGTGGGGAGGAAGAGACTAACAGAAAACTATCTGGGCTATAAGGGCTCTCATGGTCCAGGTGGGTAAATCAAGGCTTCTGGAGGAGTTGATGCATGCTGATTCAGACTCAGTGTCAAATGCTTTTCTTAAGTTTTTATTACATTTTATTCGTTAATGTGTGTGTATGTGTGTGTGTATTTGTGTGCGCGTGTGCATGCGTGTGCATGCACACACATGCACAATCTTGTGACGGTCAGAGGACAACTTGTGGCAGTCAGTTCGAGAGACATCTACCATGCGGGTCCCAGAGATCAGACTCAGGTCATCAGGTTTGGTGGCAAGTTCCTTTACCTGCTGAGCTATCTTGCTGGCCCCAGTTCTGTTTGAACTGGTTCGTCACCTCTTCCTGAGGTGGGGCTTGTTGCCGCGTCACAGATGGAAAAATGGAAGCTCAGAGGCTTATGGGGGTTGTGGAGGTTGAGGCTGTGTGGCAGAGCTAGTCTTCCATTTTGGCAGTGGTGCCAGAGAGCTCCAGGCTGGGACTCTTTTCAGCTGCTCCCCTTCCTTCAGGACGGAGCAGAGGGATAATTTGGATGGGCTGGCAGTGTGAGTCTCAGGCCAGTGGCTTAGGAGAGAGAAACGCGCCTTTGATGTTCTGTTAGTGGGAGCAAAGGGACAGTGTGAGCCCTTCCCTGCTGCCTTGGTGCTGTGAGACTCAGCTGTTTGCTCTTGACTTTGGTGTCCTTTTCAGATCCAGCTCACAGTCCCATCTGTCAAACCCTCCTAGGCACAGAACTTCCTAGGAACCTTCCTGACTTCTTTCTAATGGCTAGAATACCCACCTTAGTTCTTGAGGGTAGGGCAGTATTCTTAGAGACCCTAAGGGTCAAAGTATCCTTCTGTGCTCTTGCCTGGGGACATCATTAGTTAGTTATAGGGGATTCTAGGCTATAGGGGCCTATGGCTCAACCAGACTAAAGAAGTTTTCTTTCTTTTTTAAAATTTACTATGTATATGTGTACATATACCATGTATGAGCATGGTGGCCAGGGGTCACAGAGGCCAGAGGCAACAGGATCTCTGGAGCTGAAGCTACAGGCAGTTGTGAGCTGTCTGATGTGGGTGCTAGGAGATGAATTCTGGTCTTCTGGGAGAATAATTCATGCTTAACCATTGGATCAGCTCTCCAGCTTCTAAGGAAACTTTCTTGACCTCTTCACTGATAGACCCAGGGTGTTGGTGTTGCAGTGAGGCCCCTTGTTTCTTTCCCAGCTGCCCAGACTCCCGAAATAATCACACAGAAACTGTATTAATTAAATCACTGCTTGGCCTATTAGCTCTAGCTTCTTATTGGCTGACTCTTACGTATTAATTTAGCCCATTTCTATTAATCTGTGTATTGCCACCTGGCAGTGGCTTACTGGGTAAAGTTCTTTTTTTTTTTAAGATTTATTTATTTATTACAGTGTTCTGTATCCATGTATACCCACACGCCAGGAGAGGGCACCAGATCTCATTACAGATGGTTGTGAGCCACCATGTGGTTGCTGAGAATTGAACTCAGGACCTCTGGAAGCCATCTCTCCAGCCCCCTGGGTGTTGGGACCATTTGGAGTCCTGGCCTTCAGCTGCTCTTCCCTGTTAGAGATCTTTCCTTTCCTTCTGATTTGAGTTACTGAAAGCTGTGTCATAATTGTTTACCAGCTCAGCTTCACAAGCACGTGTTGCCTTGAGGATCAGAGGATAAGGTTTTCACCTGTTGGCCCACCTGACTGTTGGGTATATAAGCCTCCATGGTGCTATTGAATAGAGGCTTCTTACCAGTGACTAGAGGTCCCAGTCTCTCTGTGTGTCTTTATGTGTTACAACCTCCAGCCCCTTGCCCGAAGCTTGTGAACTGTATGTTAGTGCATAGAGCACAGACAGACAGGCGTTGTGCTCTGCACCTGGGTAAAGTTCTGGCGTCTGTCTCTGGCAGGGCTACATGGCTTCTCTCTGACTCTGCCTTCTTCCACCCAGCATTCAGCTTAGTTTTCCCTGCCTAGCTCTGTTCCCCTATAGCTCTGCTATAGGCCCAAAGCCGTTCCTTTATTTATCAATGGTAATCACAGCATACAGAGGGAAATCCCACCTCATGCTGGAGGTGGGGCAGCCTTGGTTTGCTCCCAACCGAAGCAATGTAGTTCCTGGGAAAATGGGCTTCCATAATGTTCTAGAACTAGGCCATCCTGGGTATGCTGAAATGAGCCAGTCACCTTATTTATTTATTTATTGTCTGTGGCTGCCCTGGCATGGGGCAAGAGCTCAATCTGCGGGCTGGAGAGATGGCTCAGAGGTTAAGAGAACTGACTGCTTGCTGTTCTAGAGGTCCTCAGTTCAATTCCCAACAACCACATGATGGCTCACACCCATCTATAATGAGATCTGGTACCCAGAACACTATATACATAATAAATAAATTTAAAAGAGCATAAAATTCATACATCCTCACTCCAATTAAAAAAAAAGTTAAATCTGCATTCCAAGTGACCAAGACTTGGAATTTGATTTGGGGACACCTGACTCCTTGAGCAGGCTGGGTCCAGCCCTCTGTGCTATTCTCACCTGGAGGCTTTGTTTGTTTGTTTGTTTGGTCTTGCCTTGCTTTGCTTTGAGACAAGATCTTGCCTTGTTGCCTTGTCTGGCAAGGAACTAAGTTAACCAGGCTGTCTTGGAAATCTCAGAGACCTGCATGCCTCTGCCTCCAGGGATGGGATTAAAGGAATGCACCACTACACTAAGCTTACTTAAATTGTTTTAAATAACAACATTCTTTGTGTAAATGTTGAGGCCAAATTAAACTGCTGTCCCCACTTTACCAGCAGGGATTGGTGTGGTTTCCCCGGACACTTGACTGAACTGCCCCTAGGGGGCGCCCACACTCTGCCTAGGCAGCGCTTCTGGACCGAGGTTTTTTTTTCCTCCCTAGCAGAGTGCTAGCTTCTAGGTTAGGGGTTCCCAGCAGGGCAGTGTGAGTGTTCCCTTGGCTCGCTGAACTTGTCACCACAGTGGGATCCTTGCTCCTGAAGAGAGGGTGCCCTGGAAACCCATTCTTCCCCGAGTGGCCCAAGGGATTTAGGTAATTTCTGATCAAAACTGTGAGGGAGACAAAGGGCTTATATTTGGGAGGGACTTGTGCCTCTCATTCGTTACCCCAAGGGCAAGTCCGTTTATAAGTCAGGAACCTGATTAGAGAGTCAGAATACCAGGACAGGGCAGCCAGTCCTAAATCGGGGCTAGCCAACCACTTTGGCATCGCTCAGGCAGGATGAATACCCCTAGACAAAGATGACAGAGCCTCCCACTCACCTCTCCTAAACAGGGAGCCTCACAGAGAATACACACATCTTCCTTGGCCCATGCACCTACCTACCCACCCTGCAAGGGCAGTTCCAGGGCTCTGGCTTGGGGTGGCAGCAAGTGGTCCTGCCTGCCTGGTGTCTTTATTCTCCAGGCGTCCTCCCTCCTCACATGTGAACTTGGGGTTTGAGTGCCTTCTGCAGAGAGGGAGAATAGTCTGAGAGCAACGACTCTGCTCAGGACCTGCTAAGTCCTTGGTGCATCCTTGTATCCTTGAGAGACCTGTAGCAGACTGATCCAGAGGTAGTAAGTTCCCCGAGGGTAGGACATGTGCCTGTGTTATTCACTGCTGTCCTCAGGGCCCAGACCAGAGCCCTACCCATGGTAGGCACTTGATAAATATTTGTAGGAACAGTAGGGCTGGGGCAGCAGATGAATCCAGAAAAACCTGAGAATCAGGCAGGGAAGGGGCTCTGATATGGTTTACTTCAGAGCCTTGTGTTGATTCTGCCGGCAACCTTCTGGATGACCTTGGCTGAATCCTTTCTAACTGGGCCTGTTTGCCTAACCAACATGAAGGCCTGGGGCCCTAGAGGCTCCAGACACCTCGAAATCTTGCTCATCTTGGGCAGTATGTCCACCTGTCTTGAAAGAAGGATTTGACATGGGAGGAGGGATGGGCTGCAAGCCTAGGCGTCCCGGAAGGGTCTAGAGCTGTGCTGGGACAGGAGCCTGACAGGTGGCTAATGACTATCATCAAGTCAAACAGAAGTCCTGGGAGCTGGGGGCCGTGGCAATGGTCTCTTGCTACCTCTAGGGACAAATCTTTCTTTTTAAAATAATTTTTGGAAGATCATTATGTCGTATCCCCACCCCTTTTTATTTACGTATCTTCTGCGTATGTGTGTTTTACTTGCATGTATGTCTGTATACTGCAGTGTGTGCCTGGTATCCAAGGAGGTTAGGAAAAGGTGTTAGAGCCCTTAGAACTAGAGTTACAGATGGTTGGGAACTGTTGTGTTACTTATTATTATTGTGTATGTATGTGTAGGTGTGCATGCATGCCATAGTGCACATGTGGAGGTCAAAGGACAACTTGTAGGCCTCAGTCTTTTCCTTCACCACGTGGGTCTCGGGACTTGAACGCAAGTCATCTCGCTTGGCTACCCGTGCCATCACTGCGTGCTGTCTCAACAGGCCTCAGCATGGGTAGTGCTGATTGCTTCTTGTCGACTTGACACAAACCAGAGTCATCTGAAAAGAGGGAACCTCAACCAAGAAAATGTTTCTATACTGGACATGGTGGCACACACCTTTAATCCCAGCTCCTAGGAGACAGAAGCGGGTAGATCTCTGTGAGTTGGAGGCCAGCCTGGTCTACAGAATGAGTTCCAGGGCAGCCAGAGCTACATAGTGAGACCTGTTTGGTTGGTTGGGGTGGAGGGGGGAGAAAAGAAAATGTTTGTCAGCTTGTTGGTGAGTCTGTGGAGCATTTTCTTGCTCAGTAATTGGTGTGGGAGGACCCAGCCCTCTGTGGGTGGTGCCGGTACTATTCAGGTGGTCCTGGGTCATGCAAGAAAGCAGGCTGAGCAAGCCTCAGGGACAGCATTTCTCTCAGGTCTCTTTTTCAGTTCCTACCTCCAGGCTCCTGCCTTGGCTTCCCTCAATGATGGATAATAACCTGGAAGTCAAATTAACTCTTGTCCCGCTTAAGTTGATTTTGATCCGTGTTTAAAATCATAGCAACAGAAGCCCAGCTAGGACACCTCCCATCTCTGCTAGGGCCCTTGGTCTGCAGAGCTGTGGCCTGGTCAGCAGAAGGAGCTGCAGGCACATGCTCCTCTCAGTGTACAGACCCAGCAAGGGACATTGAGGCCAGGTCCCAGCAGAACACCAGCCTAAAGCTAGGGGCAGAGGCTCCATCTCCAGTGGGGGCACCATCCCACTTATGAGGCCTGGGTTCAAACGTCCCCTTGGAGCCTAAGGAGACAGGAAGTCAATATGGTGGGATTTTTATGGTTCTGCGATTTCATAAGCCATGAAATCAATGTACCAGGACTTCTGGGCCTCTGTCATCCCCCTGCATTGTTCTGAAGTCAACTGACAGATTTTCTTACCCTTAGTTTGAGAGAGACACATGCCTGGGACTATAATAAGCCTTATTTTGTAGCAGAGAGTTTCCAGGGCACCGTAACGATACGTTTTGCTGTACTATTTAAGAGAAAATTTCCCTGAAAAAGTTCCAGCTATTGTTCCCTCTTCTGGATCCAAATTGTCTATATCAACCTCCAAAATATCACTAACTATCCAGTTGGATCTAAGGATACTTATAACAAGGGGCTGGGGAGATGTTTCAGCATCTAAGAGCACTTGCTCTTTCAGGGAACTGAAGCTAAATCCCAGCACCAGAAGAGCTCCAGGGATCTAACGCCCCTTCTGGACTCCATGGGCATCCACATGCAAATGCATACACCAAAGCAAGCAAGCAAGCAAGCAAACACACACACACACACACACACACACACACACACACACACACACACACGTCAATAAATATTTTTAAAATATTTGAAACGGGCTGGAGAGATGGCTCAGGTTAAGAGCACTGACTGCTCTTCTAGAGGTCCTGAGTTCAATTCCCAGCAACCACATGGTGGCTCACAGCCATCTATAATGAGATCTGGTGCCCTCTTCTGGCATGCAAGCATACATGGAAGGAATGTTGTATACATAGTAAATAAATAAATCTTTTTTTTTTTTTTTTAAATATTTATTTATTTATTATGTATACAATATTCTGTCTGTGTGTATGTCTGCAGGCCAGAAGAGGGCACCAGACCTCATTACAGATGGTTGTGAGCCACCATGTGGTTGCCGGGAATTGAACTCAGGACCTTTGGAAGAGCAGGCAATGCTCTTAACCACTGAGCCATCTCTCCAGCCCCCGTAAATAAATAAATCTTAAAAAAAATATTTGAAACAAAACTGTGATTTTTGTGAGCATTACGACACTGTATGAAGATTTTTCAAAATATAAAAAACTTTGTCTTCTTGCCGGGTGGTGGCAGAGCAGGCCTGTAATCCCAGCACTTGGGCAGCAGAGGCAGGCGGATCTCTGTGAATCTGAGGCCAGCCTGGCCTACATATTTAGTTCCAGGACAGCCAGAGATATATAGCAAGACCCTGTGTCAGAGAGAGAGAGGTGGAAGCAAATGAATGAACCCCAAGGTCACATGTTAACTCTATTCGAGCCCAGCTTGACCTTAGACATTATTGCATGCATGGGCTTGTCCCTGCTGTAGGAGGAGGAAGTAGAGCTGGGCACAGGCTTGACCTGCAGTGAGCACCTGGCATCACAGCTGTCCCTGCCAACCTTCCCTGACATCGGAGCACCTGGAGCCTCATCACTCCTGATTCCGCCAGTGGCGGTGAGGTTCTGGTACCTCTTTCTCTGGGTTATTCAGTTTACAACCAAATGATCATCAAGTAGAGGGGCTAGCCTGGCCCAGGCAGTTGGGGAGCTCAGCAGAAATAGGCTAGGCCAGATCTAGGCTGAGGGCTTCTGTGGACGCTGCTGCTCAGCTGGCTACGGGAGCTTGGTGGCTCACATCATCTCCCCTGTGCCTCTCGTCACTTGTTGGTCCTGCTAGATGGCTGAGCTACCTTGGCGGGTTGTCTTAAGAATGATGGTGAGGCCCAGAGCCATGGCAATGCCGAGTTCAGACTGTGGGCAGCCTGCAGTCCTCAGAGACCCCTGGCCTCAGGGAACAGAGGGCCCTTTGACTCTGCCGGCCACTGTGGTCATCACCCCATAATCACTACAAACTGGAAAGCAAACATCCCAGACCCAGCCTTTTCTTGGCTTTTACCTTAGATGTGGGTGGAGTGAATGGCTCTCAGGTAAAGACGGTCCCCACAGTGGCCCCAGCCTGTCTCAGTGGCTCTGGGTCAGTCCTGCTCTCAACTCCTGAACGTGGAGCCTCGACACCTGAACCAACAGACGGAGGGCAGTGTGACCATTGTGGGCTGTCATGCTAGTCCAGACAGCTGTGATCATCCTTCCCAGTTTCTGTGTGGGGAAGTCGAGACACACAGGAGACAGAGCCCCCGATCTGCTTCTTCTGTGGGTGTGAGGACTCAGCCCACCTTTCAGGAAGGACACCTGTTTAAATGGGCGTGTCTGACCTTAGGTTTCCATAGTATTTGTGATGTTTACTGTGACCTTGCTGAGGGACCAGGGGAGATAAGGCCCAGCCCTGAACAGGCACCGGTTCAAGACCCAGCCTTGAAGCTGCTCAGCTACGGGAAAATTGAGTGTAACACAGATTCTAGTTGGTCTTAATTAATCAAAACCCAGAGTCAGATAAAGGGGTTAAAGCTGAAGATCAGAGAAGCAGAGCAGTCAGCCGCTAGAGAGACCTTTTACCTCTACCAATGCTCAATGCTCAGACTGCCTAGACTACACTGCGTCTCCACCAAACCTCAGGCTCCAGTGAGCTCTTGTCCCCTCCTCCTTATACTCCTCTCTGCCCACCTCTACCTCTCCTGTCTCCACCTCCCTAGCACTGGGGTTAAAGGCACAGGATCTCAAATGCTGGGATCACCTTTGTGTGAGTTCTATTTCTCTTTTTAGATAAATTTAATTTTCTGTAGCTCAGGGTGGCCTTGAATCCTGGGATTAAAGGTATGTGCCACCACTCCCTGGCCTTTAGTGGCTTAGCTCTGCACTCTGATCGTCAGGCAAACTTTATTTATTAAAACACAAATAATAGCCAGGCAATGGTGGCACAAGCCTTTAATCCCAGCACTTAAGAGGCAGAGGCAGGCAGATCTCTGTGAGTTCGAGGCCAGCCTGGTCTACAAGAGCTAGTTCCAGGACAGCCAGGGCTGTTACACAGAGAAACCCTGTTACACAAAAAAACAATCCCTACCCCCCAAAAAAGGGTAAAACACAAATAATATATCACTATAACTGTGAACCGCTCTGTCTCTGAAACAGAGGCATGGGAGATTTAATAGCATATTGCTCATGGAAGCCAGCTTCCAAACTGCAGTGGTGTAGGCAGGAGGGCTCAGGTCAGGGCCTCTGCAGAGGAAGTGAAAAGGGCATGGTGGGGGTTGGTGGAGGGGTGGGGGGGAGTAGAGGATTGAGAGGCTCTGGGGAGTCACGGAGCAGAGGCCCGAAGGAGGCTAGGGTGGGGACAGCCTGTCCATCGTGCTGCGTGCTTTTTAGAGCTGAAGAGGCCCAAAGGAGGGTTTTACCCAAGGACTGGTGGCGCAGGGACTTCTTCAGTGCTCAACAGGAACCCTGTCTAGTCAGCTGTGCAACTCTAGGAAGTGACTCGATTTCTCTGGTCACCTGGTCAGTCACATGGAGCCGTGGGGAGAGCTTTCCTCCTGGAGCGTGCGTGTGTATTATCACTTGCTCAAAGTGGCCCCCGTGTCTCAGGGCTGACCCTGGGCCCATCAGACAATGGCGGCACTTGCAGGGCGGTGTGGTATGGCTCTCTGAGGCCTGAGGCTTCTTCCCTTCCAGTGTCCGTGTGCAGTGGGTGGGTGTGTCGGGGTGAGGGCGCAGTGTCTGACCCTAAACTGTGCTTAAGCGGGGGTCAGCCTGCCCAGGGAGAAAGACGTCTAATAGGGAAGTCCTCCTCATGGCTCTGTAGGGGCCTCTGAGGGGGGTATGAGCTTTGAAGAAGCCAGCGGCTTTGGCTGCCTCCTTGACATAGGCAAGGCAGACCTGGCCTTTGGCACACGAGAATGCTACCTCCCTCCCAGAGCTGAGCCACAGGCATTGCATCCCAGGGTGGGACCTGAGACATGCCAGCCCAGTGCCAGGCTGGGGGCCTGAGTGGGGCGGAGGAGGAAGAGGAGGAGCAGGGTGCCGCTGCCAGCCAGGAAGTGTCTGCTGGCTGGGTTCAGGCATTCTCGAGCTAGGGAGCTGGGAGCTTCCTGCAGTGGTGCATGAGGTGACCTCAGCCTACAGACATTCGGGGACAGCCCCCCAGTCCAAATAGGCTCGTCCATTGTCCCCTGGAGCGGGGACTGGTGGCGGCACTGCCGACCTTTCGGCATGCAAACAACATCCATTCATTGAACAATGTTTATGGAGCACCCACTTGATATGGGCATCAAGCCAGGCTCAGGGACGCAGGGGGCGGTTCTGGAACTGGCTGTTCCTGCCCCTGCAGCCTCCCTCAGCCCCTGCAGCCTCTCTCAGCCCCCCCAACCTCTCTCAGCCCCCCCAACCTCCCTCAGCCCCCCCAGCCTCCCTCAACCCCTGCAGCCTCTCTCAGCCCCTGCAGCCTCCCTCCGCCCTTGCTGCTGTAGCTTCTCTTTGACTGGGACAGTGAGATCAAGGTTGAAGGGAGAACCCGCAGAATGTGTTACTGTTGCAGAGCAAGGTTCCCTGAGCAACAGAGCTGGTGTTGGGCTGTGCATGCTTGCAGGGGACCAGCAGGGTGGGACTTGGGGGCAGTCATCCTTCCCTCAGAGAAGGAGGGCAGAGGGAGGGTTATTGGGCACTCACCTGGGATTCCAGCTGCTCTCTCCAGCCATTTGTGTAATTCCTTCCTACTCACATTGGCCTAGAGTTATCCGTTAGAGGAAGCTTAGCTAGGGAGAGCTAGCTGTGTGGCTGCTTCCACATCACACACTTCCTGGAAACAGCCCCTCGCCCACACTCTTTAAGTAAGCCCAGCAAACTCACTGGCTCCCCAGGGTGTGAACGCTGGTAGAATCCTACTTTGGTTTGGCATTAGGACCTTATGCAGAGTGGACAGCCATTGTCTCCCCAGGAACAGTGACCCCCTGGGGAGGGGACAGCCCAAGCGTGTGAATTAGCACCTTCATACTATCAAGCAGGCTGACTGATCTTGATGGCATGATAGTAGGTCATGCCTGCATCTTCTCCAACACTCAGTGCCCTTGCCTACAAGACTCCAGTGCCTAACTCAAAGCATGGTTATTCAGGGTTAATGGGACTGGATGGCCAGTGCAGATTCTGCTTGATGGCTGAAACAGGAAGTTTCATTCAGCGGCTTCATCTTCCAGAATGCTCTTGTCAGACAGGACCTGGAGGGGTCTCTGATTCTAGGTCCCACCCCAGGCCTGGTCACTTCAGGTTTCTAGAGAGAGTTGTTAGAACACCATTTTGCTGGGGCAGGTGTGGGGGGAAGAGAGGCTGAACTATCTGGAGAACAACACGGGTCCTCCCCTCTCCTCCCCTGGGGACCTGAGAGTTTTAGGGTACAGGACCTACCACAGTTGCCCCTTTGCTGACACTTGGTAGTACTTAGCCTTCAGTCTGAATCCATTTCAGCCCCAAACAGTATCCTGAACTCTTCCTTCTGCCTGTCACAGAGCGGATGACAGGCTAAGGAAAGTTCCAAGGTACTCCAGAGGGGAGGACCAGGGCCTCCATGAGTAACCTAAACTTCTCCTAGAGTGCCTTCCAGAGCTGGGCGCAAAGGACAGTAGGGTTTACTTTGCACAGCTGGGAAGATCTACAAGTGGGGTGGAAGCTTTCGGGACCCAACCCACCGGGAGGTTTCCTCCCCTCCTGCTCCCTCCATCATGAGACCCCTGTGCCATAATAAGGAAGAGGTCATGAATTCAAAACGGGGGGGGGAGTAAGGTGAGTTGGAGAGGGGGAGGTGTACAGCTGTGAATGCGGTACTCATATTTGAAAGTTTCAAAGTTTTTTTTTTTTTAAGATGGGTCCCAATCTGTAGCATTAACTGGCCTAAAATTCACAGAGATCACCTACCTCCTGTGTGCTGGGGTTAAAGGCCTGCCCATCAGACCTGACTCTTTTTATTTATTTATTTATTTTATTAAAAACAAGAACTATTCCAGCTGCTGTCTTCATGTCTATCTCCTGCCTAACCTCAGTAGATGGCAAGAGACATGGCCTGCATGGATAGATAGATACAAGACCTCCACAGCCTCCCAGGGCCATCACGTAGCTCCCCCAAAGCCAGAGGCCAGACCTTCCAGCCCTGTGGACGTTGCGCGTTCCTGCATGAGTCATTTCTTGTAGAAGACGTGATTCTGGGTGAGGTTCCTCTCAAGAAGGGGAGTTTTTAAAATTCTCTGATGACCCTGTATTAGAACCCATGTGCCCCCAAGGCAGCAATGCATCATTTCCTTTCCTGTGTGTGTGACTGTGAGCATGTAAGTGTGTTCCCTAGACAGGGGGCAGTGGTGGTGCACACCTTTCATCCCAGCACATGGGAGGCAGAGGCAAGTGGATCTCTTTGAGTTCGAGGCCAGCCTGGTCTACATAGTGAGTTCCAGGACAGCCAGGACTACATAAAGAGAGATACCAAGACTTGGGGCTGTAAGCTGAAATAAACCCTTTTCTCCTTGTGGGTGTTTATCACAGCAACAGAAAGCAAACAAGGACAGCATTAGTGTTAGCATGTATGTTTGAACATGTGTGTGGCAATGTGCTTTAGTGTGAGAGCATGAGAGTTGTTGTTACACATATTTGAGTATGTGGGGGTGAGTGTGGTCCAAGAAGCATGAGTGAGTTTATAGCTAAGTGTGTGTTTGAACATGTGTATATGAGAGTGTCCCTGGGGAGTGTCAGTATGCGTAAGTGTGTCTTATGAGTGGGAGTTTGAGTGTGCGAATGTTTTGGGGAGTGTATGACAGCATGAATGAAAGGCGTGTGAATGTGAGTATTGTGTGTGAGTGTGTTCCACAGTGAGTGTGTCTAGATCTGCCCATAACCACATACTCACATCCACGAGGCTGTCTGGATGAATTCTGGCCTTGGCTAATGTCTTTGAAAACCAGGTGTCCTTGATCATCAAGTGCTTTATGTATTTATATAATTTAATTTTTTGTAATTTTATTTTATTTATTTATTGGGTTGTTTTTTTTTTGTTTTTTTTTTTTTTTAGAAAGTGTTTCTCTGTGTAGTTCTGACTGTCCTGGAATTCACTCTGTAGACCAGGCTGGTCTTGAACACAAAGTTGCATGAGCTTCTGCCGCCCACGTTTTTTATTTCATTTTAAAAGAAATAAAATGCCCAGCAATTCTATTTCATTTCAAAATGTTTACTGCATATTTTTGTTTCTTTCTTTCTTTATTGTATATATGTGTAGTCCACCGTGCACTTGCGGAGGCCAGAGGACAGCTTGCAAGGATAGGTTCTCTCCTTCCACCATGCAGGTTCTAGGGATTAGACTCAGGTTGTCAGGCTTGGTGGCAAGCATCTTTTCTTACTGAACCATCTCTCTGGCCCTCACTTTAAAATAATTTTTTATTTTATTTACCTTTCATTTTATATTTATTTACTTCCAAGTTATTTTACTTTGGGAACAGGGTCTTGCTCTGTAGCCCAGGCTGGCCTCCAACACATGATCCTCCTGCCTCAGCCTCATGAATGCTGTGTTATAGGCATGTTCACCACACCCAGATTCAGGATGATTTTTCCATGTAATTCTTGAACCAAATCAGGGTTTTCCAGGTGGAGTCAAGGCCTAGCAGGGATGTGGCTGCCATCTGTAGTTGGTGACCACAGCCTTTGCAGACTCAGCTTGCCCTGTGTTCAGCAGGAATATTGACAGCCAGAAGGCTGGAAAGACTAGACTGGTATAGACTGGAGCAGCTGGCTGTGCAGGATCGAGCCCGTGGCTTTCACAGTCTTTTCTCCAGGAGCCAGCTCTCCCATTTCTGCCCAGGATCCCATCAAATAAGGGGTAGCTTGACTCTATTTGAAAATCTTGGGCCACTGGCTGTGTGTGAACCGTGGATCCTGATCAAATGGGCCACTCCCTTAGTCGTTTTTTTTTTTGTTTTGTTTTGTTTTGTTTTTTCACTTATGGAATAGGGGCATGGTGCTTGGTGCAGACCTGTGATTATCCAGCACTGATGACTGACACCGTCAGAAACCCTGGTTCAGACCATCATTGAAAGGAGTGGAGGCCAGAAAGCAGGAAGGCAGGGCCAGCTGCTTTGGCCAGCCTGCCCTAACTTAACACAGGTCAGTCCAGCAAATGCCTTCGTAGCTTCTCCATGTAGGCACAAGGCTAGACCCATTATAGGATCTGACCGATCACAAATCAAATGTTCATTTTACCTTAAACTCACAGTGCGATGTGAAGAACCAGTGGTCTTGTATTTCTCTGGTGCCCTGACTCATGAGCACCTTGCCCAGACCCTAGTGTGCAGAAAGTACTCCATACCTGTAAGCTAAATTTAGCTCAGAGTAGTGAGATGGTTTTCCATAAGAGGGATCATTTATATTGAACTTTGATGGCTACTTCGGAGTCCTCTGTTCCTTCTTTTTGTCCACTGACCATCCAGGCTGAAGAAGACCATAGCAGGCCAAGGCTCCAGCGACTCATCTCCTGTGCACCCAGGCCTCATGCGAACTCTAAGGAGTCTCCGGATGTGAAGAGGAAGTGGCCAGGCTACGGAAGGCAGGCTCATTTCCAGTGTGGGGCCGGGCCGCCAGCCCCAGGTCCTGTTTACACAGCAAGGCGGACAGGCCGACAGAACTTGGCGGCAAACGCGCTTTGGCCTTTGAGAACAGAAGGGGCTGGCAGGGCCCGACCGGGTACAGGGAGGCCTGTGCCAAGGGAAAGTCGAAATCTAAAGAGCGCTTCCTCTCAACCAGGCGGCCGCAGACTTTTGACTCCAGTCTGAGCAATTCCTTCAGTGATTCATGAGCAGCGGGAACTTATAAATAAACTCCACCTCAGCCGCTCACCACAGCGGGGACCTGGGCGGATGGGGAATGGAGAGACTCTAGGAGCAGCGCCCCCCCTCCCCCAGGAGTGATGCTGTCTGTAGGACCAGGGCCTCTGACTTCCGGGGGGGGGGGTGGAGGTGGGGTTGTGGCCAGCACTTATGGCCACCAGCCTTGAGTGGCCTACACTACACATTCATTAGAGCCACAGAAAGAAACTAGAATTTCCAAACAGCAGGACTTTTTTTTTGTTGTGTGTGCGTGAGTGTGTGTGTGTGTGTTCACGCACACGCATAACTTAGTACTCACTAGTCCGGGATGACCTTGAACTTTGAATCCCTCCCTTCTAGCTCTCCAGTGCAGGTGTGCACTACCACACCAGGTTTTCTGCAGTTCTAGGGATGGAGCCCAGGGCTTTGTGCACACCAGGCAAGCACACCACCAATGGAGCCACTTCTCCAACCCCACTGTGAAGTTTCTGAAACAGCCGGTCTCAGCTCTTGGGCCAAAGTGTCTCAGCCCTGAGTCCCACGTGTCCTCTTCAGTGTAATTGTACCAAGGATCCTGCACCGTGGAGGGGATGAAGGGCAGATACTAAAGATGTGGCTGCTGGAGTCAGGACTACAGCACAGCTCCTTATCACACAGGCAGAGTGGGTGTGTTTGTTATTCCCTCTGACCCCTTCTGTCACAAAGGAATTGAGAATCAGAAGGTGTGTCATTGGTTCAAGGTCACACAGCAGGCGGACTGAGACGCTAGGCTTTGCCACACAGTGCATTCATCTTGGGTCTGCCTTCCTCGTTGCTGCTTGCTTCGCGTTTTCAGTAGAGGACTTTTCAAGGCCCTTTGTGATGATGTGGGCATAAAAATATTTGGGTGAGACACAGGTGCCTGCACGGCAGCTGGCCCTGCAGATCCTTGAAGACTGACAGGAAAGAGCCTTTTCTCTGCTGTGCCCAGAATGGGGGCTGCGCCAGCAGCCTGAGCTCCTAAAAGTTTCAGGATCTAACACAAAACTCAGTTGCAGGTTGTGGAAACGCTGGAAAATGTGTCTGCAGTGACAGGGAATGGCCACCAGGTGGCAACACACAAACCGCTGTGTTCTCCAAAAAGCTGTGGTTCTAGGTCCCAAGTTTCTTTGAAAGAACTGGCTCGCCTCTGAGCCTGGTATGACAGCTAGGTAAACTGAGTGTAGGAGGGACAGTTACCCAGTTAGGAGACCTGCACTTTGAACAAGGCCTCTGTCTGGGACAGCGGCTCAGTTGCCATTCTCGGGACCTGCCTCCGTATTTGTAGAGAACTGAGCCCCTTCTGTCTGTCTTTCTCTCCTGTCCGAGAGTCTGGGGAGCCCATAGTGTAGGGCTTAGTTTGCATCCTAAGGCCATGTAAGACTTCAACCCTTCAGGTGAGCTCTGGTCTGTCCTTTGCTTCCAGCTTGATCTGGGGACGGCAGCACTGTCTTTGAGCCAGGGGAAACCCCGCGATCCTAACAGGCCCCAGGAGGAGGACCTTGAGGTCTAAAAAGCCAGGGATTTACCCAAGTCTTATGCTCCCACTGGTCATGAGGACAGCTGTCAGAAACTCCTCTCTCTCTCTCTCTCTCTCTCTCTCTCTTTCTCCTGTGCCCAGAGGCCCCACTGACTGGAGCAGTGAGAACACTGAGCAACCTCACACCCACTCCCAAGGTCTCCTGTAGAAAAGTCCCTCAGTTCACCTGCTCAGATCCTGGTGCAGTTTCCTAAGGTTTAGCATGAGGTGAACTGGTGGTGCATGCCTTTGCAGGCGGAGCTCTGTGAGTTTGAGGCCAGCCTGGTCTATAGAGCGAGTGCCAGGACAATAAGAGAAACCCTGTCTTGGGAAAAAAAAGTATAGAAATACAGAATTCTAGATACACTGCACAAGAATAGCCTCTAGCTTGAAGAGAGGACTTTGCCCAGAATCCCAGGCTGGGAACATGCTGGGACAAAGCTTGCTGGGAACTTGAATTCATTGCTATTTACATTCAGTTTTCATTGTATGGTCTTAGGCTTTTTCTAGATCAGCTGGGCAGGGAGAGCCTGTGGGGAAGAGGTGGGGAAGAGGTGGGGAAGGCCTTCAAGTTTGCACTGAGCCAGTGAGGGATGGGGTGGGAGCAGGTGGGGTGTGTGTGCAGAATGGAGATTCTGGGGCTCCTCCCACATTAGAAAGGAATATGGGCTTCTGTTGTTTGGGAGAGGCCTGGCTGAGGAAAGGCACAGGTGACAGGTGGCTAAGTTTCCCTGAGTCAGTGCCTGTGGCCCTAGGACTTCCCAAGGGTGGGGCTGGTCTGTTGGTCCAGCCTTGCACACATCTCCACTGGGCCCCACCCAAGCCCTTGCTCTGTTTGTGCCAAATACCTGGAGGAATCAATGTCACTCAGTCTAGGTTTTCACTCTAATTCTGCCCATTTCCGGAAAAGGCCTACTTGATTGAACACTGGGCAAGTTGTTAAAGCTTTCTGATCTCAGATTGTGACTGTCTAAAGAGCCTAGCACGCAGTAGGTATACAGGTAATAGCTGCTGCATTACAAAGGAAGGAGTCCAACTTTGCTGGGGCACTATTCCAGAGAAGGCTTAAAACAAAAGTCCCAGGAAAATCTTTTAGATCCTTTAATATTGGGGGTGCAGGAAAGGGTATATGGGAGAGAGTTTTTAGGCTCTTAAGCCAGGAGTGCTTGGAGGCTGACCAGCTGTGAGGGGTGGGGGTGGGGAGTGGGGGGGGATGCTGGAAGGCAGGCGGGTACTCAGGGTTGGGCCAATGAAGAGATCTTCTTAGAGATGTCTGATTTTGCAGTGGGTGAAGAAAGGGAGAGTGTCCGTGTGAGGGAATGCCCATGTACCCCTAAAGTTGTTTCTCCTTGCTCTCTGAGTCAGCCTGGACTTCTGGTTGCCAGGGGAAGCCCCTCTCAGCCCCTTCCTCCCCAACCCTCCTGCCTCCCTGGCTGTTTGGCAGCGGACTGGATGTTCTGTGCGGAATTTAAAGAATCCTCCGAATAGGCCCGATGCTAATCCCACCCGGAGAGATTGCCCTGAGCCTAGGCTGCCGGCTGGCGGGAAAATCCCCCTTGTGTGGCAGCAGAAGAGAAAGGGGTCAGTCTGTTCCGCTGGCTCTGCGGCCAAATGACCAGGTCAAGTCCCTAGACCTCCCAGGGCCCCAGACCTGCCTGTGGAAAGGGGAGCACCCCAGCACTCAAGATCCCAAGCAGAGACAGGCTTGCGGCACTGGGGCTGTGGGCGGAGGGGGGGCGGGAGCGGTGAATGTCCTGACACTCAAGGACCTGGCGTCGGGGGACTTTGGGTCCCGGTCCCCGCCCTACGATGCCCTCAGCCGCCACCCCCGTGGCCAGGCGTCGTGCAGTCTCGGGCGCCCGAGCGCCGGGTGTTATCTGCACTCCGGGCCGGGCCCTTCCCACCCCGGGCCGCCGCGCCGCTCCCGCCTTATCGGACGCCTCGCTGGCGAGGGCTGAGCCTACCTCCCCCCGGGATGCGCGACTCCCAGCGGGACCTTCCCCCTGATTTCCCGAGGATCTATCCCTCCTTCTCCTCTTCCTAGGGCTTTCCCCCTAAAATGCCCCCTCCCCGGGTGGCCCCTTCATGGCCAGGCTGAGCAAGAGGCAGGACATCCGAAATGGATTTTGTTTTTCAGATTTGTCTTCCTCAAAAGACAAGCCTAACTATGGTTTAACTCATTTAGTCACATTTTAAATGATTTCACAAGAGAGGAAAATTCTGCAAAACAAAGTGAAACTCCGCAACACCCTAAACTCATCCGTCAGGGCTGTGGGAGCCCCAGTCACTTGCCAGGTCCCAGCAGAAGCCTGGCTGCGTTGGCGGCTTCAGGCTTCTCTGCACAGTTGAGTGTGCAGTGTTGGCAGGATCTCAGGGCACCCTTGGTAATAACGATTTGGCAATATGGATGGAAAGCCATAAAAGTAGTCATCCCCTGTGTTCAGTGACCCCGCTCTGGGAATGTGTCCCAAGGAAACAGTTGAGCAGCAGCCCAGGAGCTCTGGCTCCTTCCATGTGTTAATCAAAGGGCTAGTGAGCCACACTTCCTCAGTGTGGGGAAGTCATCTGAACCCACCAGTCACCTACAAATACCTCTGCTCCCTATCTTAAAGGGGGCAGCTCTACCTGCGAAGAGGGTTGGTAAGAATTGGGGGGGGGATGACCCACAGAAGCATCTAGTGCCTGATACCAGGCTAAAGTTAAGCCACAACGTATTTGCTCTTGTCTTTTTAGTATGGAGGAGTTCAAGCCACATTTGTAAACACAGCTCTCCATATCCAGGTTCCCACATCTAAGGAGTCAGCTGACTTCAGATCAAAATATTTTTAAAATTTCTGTTCTGAACGCAAGCAGACTCTCGTTGTTCCCTAATGATCTAGAGCCACCGTTTCCCCAGCGCTTACACTGAGCTATACATTACAGGCAGCCTAGGGAGGAACACACAGGTGTTATGCATTTTGTCGAAGGGACTTAGGCCTCCTTGAATTTTTGTAAGGCTCTGGAACCAATTCCAAACATTCTGAGGGAAGACCAGAGGAAGCTGATTAAGAGTTGGGGAAGGTAGGGGACGGTAGACATGGCTCAGCAGTTCAGAGCACTTTTTGCTCTTACACAGGACCCCAATTCAGTTCCCAGAATACACAAGTGGCTCACAATGGCCTGTAACTTAGTTCTAGGTAATCCAATACCCTTTCCTGGCCTCTGAGTGCAGTACACTCATGTGCACAAACCCACATTCAGACATACATAATAAAAATAAAAGTACTGTCAAAAATAAGTTTGGGAGTTTTGAGGTCTGGAGAGATGACTCAGTGACTAAGAGTGCTTGTTTAGCAAACATGAAGACTAGAGATCATATCACAGCACGCACATAACAAGCTGGGTGTTTTGGGTGAACACTGTCACCCTTGCTCTAAGGTGAGCAGAGGCAGGAGGATTGCTGGGGCTTGCTGGCTCCCAGCCCAGCCAAGAAAAACAAACCCTGGTTTCAGGGAAACTTGAACTCAGGAATAGTCAGAGCATTTTCTAGCCTCTGCATGCAGAGGTGCACACACCGGTGCACATAAGCTCTCACACATAGGTGTGCCCACCTGCACACACAGGTGCACATAAATGCTCACACAGGCGCACCCACCTGCACACAGGTGCACATATACTTACACACAGATGCATACACACTAATAGAAATCAATCAATCATTTAAAAGATTAAGTTATTTATGCTGAGTAGTGGTACAGGACTTTAATCCCAGCATTCTGGAGGCTGAGAGGGGCAGATCTCTATGAATTTGAGATCAGACTTGTCAACATAGTGAGCTCCAGGACAGTCAAGGTTATATAGTAAGACCCTGTCTCAAAAAATCCAAAAATAAGGTTGGACATGGTGGCACTTGCCTTAATTCTAGTACTCAAGAGCCAGAGACAGGTCGATCTTCAAGTGTGTAAATTGTATTTATTTATTATGTGTGTGTGTTCACGCACATGCATGTGTACACGAAAGCACATGTATGCCATGGCACATGTGTGGCGTCCAGAAGACAATTCCAGGGAGTTGATTCTCTCTTATCATGTGGATTCCAGGGGTGAAACTCTGGTCCTCAGGATTGGTAGTGTCTTCACCTGCTAAGCCCTCTCATTAGCTCCTATAAATAAATAAATAAATCAAAAAATGAGTTTATGATTTTTGAGTCTTTCTAGTTTGGGTTGACGCAAACCTTACCTAACTTTACCACTGACTTCCTAGCTTGATCTGATGTACTTCTCCAGAGGTGAAGTACAGTTGCTGGACATGGTGGTGCATGTCTTTAATCCCAGGACTCAGGAGGCAGGAG
The DNA here is from genome assembly GCA_004026605.1 of Ondatra zibethicus. Lineage (NCBI taxonomy): Eukaryota > Metazoa > Chordata > Mammalia > Rodentia > Cricetidae > Ondatra > Ondatra zibethicus. The sequence goes on along the minus strand of PVIU01005691.1, from coordinate 45,437 downwards.
GTGGGCAGATTTCTCATTTCTAGGCCAAACTAGTCTACATAGTGAGACCCTGGAGGGAGGAAGGGAGGAGGGAGACAGACAGGGCCTAGATGGCTTAATGGGTATTGAATTCAAATCCCCAGAACTCACAGAAATCCGGACACAATAATATCACAAATCCATAATCCCAAAATGGGGAGGGGGGGCAGGGGCAGAGACAGAATCCCCAGAAGCCAGTTGATCGGACAGCCTAGCATAGGCTGAGGTGAACAAAAGAGACTGCCAAACAAGGCGGAAAGCAAGAACAGACATCCCAGGCTGTTCTCTGACCACCGCATACATACAGCCTGGCACGAGTGCGCCTGTGCACATACTGAATGAAAGAAAGAAACAGCTGGAGATCCGAGTGGTTAACTCCATGACTCCCAAAATCGCATGTAAGAACTCAGTGGTCAGGGCTATAGAACACTTCCTTGCTTGAGAAAGAATCCTGCCATCAGTTCTGCCTTGTTCTGTGATGCTGGTAGCAGAAGAATGTCTTGTCTTAGTCCCATCCCTCGGTAAAGCTGGCCTGGCCAGCAGCGTGGGAGTTTGGGGGGAAAGTGGTTTTAATTAATTTGTTCTCACACAACCAACGAAGAGAAGGCTGCACTGCAAGCTGTTCCTCTCCTGATGGGCTAATCTTTAGACAAGACAGCCTAGGTTTGTGACCTAGTGGAAGGAGATGTGGGGCTGGCCAAGGATTGGGTGTGTCGAGGGGTCTGCAGGGGACACACCTTCCACCTGCTCTTTCTACCGTGAAATGACAAGATAGGTGTCTGTGTCTTCCGGCCTCAGGAAGGACCGTGCACAGCAGTGGAAATGGCGCTGGGGGGTCGAAGGCTGCCACTCCGCTCTGTGTGGGTTAGTGATCACCCTTGGTGTGACTTGGGGGGCGGGTGCTAGGGTTCCCTGGACTCAGCCACAGCTGGCTCAATTCTGTGATGACTAAATGATCTTACTGTCTTTTTCTTCTCTTCTCTTATTCCCCTTTCCCTCCTTTCCTGCCATCCTTTCTCCCCTCTTTCCTCTTCTTCCCTCCTCTCATTCCTGCCTTCTTTCTTTCTCTCCTCCCACCCACCACCCTTCTTCCTCCATCCTCCCTCCCTCTTCACCTTATTTTTTCCACTTCTTTCCCTCCCAGCTTCCCTCTTCCCCTCCTCCTTTCACCCGCCTTCCCTCACTCTCTCCTTCCCTCCCCTCCCCTCCCTCTTCTTCCCTCTCCTCTTTTTTCCCTCTTTGCAGTTGAGCTAAACTGACATAAGCCACAGGAACACAGGAAGCTGCTGCGCTGTCCCCTATCCTTCTGCTCCCTGGTCTCGACCCTGGGTCTGCTGTCGTCTGCCCCACTTCCTCCTCTGCAGATAGCGGCCTGCCCCACCCCTGCCCAAGGTTCAAAGTTTGGAAAAAGCTTCAGGGCTTCCCATCTCTGGCTCTGAAATCAGAACTGGTGGCCTCCAAGTTACAGAGAAGTACTCCTCAGGGGGGGGGGTCATCTACCTGGATCCCCCAAGCACACTGTGAGGAGGAGGCTTCACCCCCATTCTTCAGATGCCTAAGGAACAGTTGGAATCAAGCTAGAATGTAACCACAGAGGTGACTTTCTGCTCACCTCTCTCGGTCCCTCCCCACAGAGGCCACTCGGGCAGATCACTTAGGATCAAGGGCACAAGGCCATCATCCTCTTAGTGCAAATAATAGGTCTGGCTGAGGTGTCTGCTGCAGGTGCACACAGTGTGGCCACCCCATGGGTTTCTGAGGCAGAAAAGCCTTGGCAAGCGCTTGGGTCTGCCATGATGCTAGAGAGATGGTAAATGATTGAACAGCCTGAAAATCAAATGTCCTCAGAAACATTTGGGTCCCTGTGAGCCTGTGCTAAGCATCAGATGTGTATTAATCCGCTGAAGCATCACAAACTCCAGTCAGCAGGTAGATGCTGTTAGGATTCCTATGCAAGGAAAAAAAGAGACACAGAGAGGGCCAACGCCTCTCAGAGGACCCACAGCCCAAATGTGGAGGTGCTGAGTCAGCATTGTGTTAGAGATGGAGGACATGTGGGCCGTTGGGTTTATTTTGTTTTGTTTTAAACACAGGGGGTGTTTTGTTTTTAATGAAAGAGTGGCCCCCTAAAGTTCCAGGCTTTAGGAGCCGGGCTCTTACTCTCTGAGCTCTGCCGGTCCCTGCCAACCACATGGGCAGCTCTCAGCTCACACAAAACAACAGGGCACAGGGTGAAGGGTCTATTCCTGGGAGCCCTGTGCTCCTTCAATGTTCAGGGCTGAAGTTGGGTGTCTCCTCAGGGCCTGGCCAGCCTGAAGACTATTGGAGCTTCAAGGCCTGCCAACTGCCCCTCTGCAGGAGCTAGTGCAGGTTGGCATAGGCTACTCAAAGGAAGTCTGCATCCAGTGTTTGGGTAAGATGTTGGGGTGCCCATTGCATCCATACAGCTGGATGACCTCAGCCAGGAGTCTTTATCTCCTGGAGTCTCTGCTGCGGTTGCTAAGGTAGAATGAGTTTATGGCGTGCCCTGCAGTATTTCCTCAGCACAGTGCCAGGCACACGGAATTGCTATGCAAGAGGCTTACGATCTTAGGAGTCAACATTGTTATGGAGTCTGGAGGTGCCAGGCACATGCTAGGTCCTGGGCAGACTGGGGTGAATAAGGCAGACCCCTCCCTATTCTCTGGGACCTCAGGAGTAGAGGCTACTATCCTGGCTTATTTGTACCTGTTGGCTTTCTTGGGACATGTAATTATTGGTATTCCCAAACCAGCAATGTCTATAGCAAGCTGAGAGGAATCCGTGGTCCTACTGTATCATAAGGGCATAAGAATAACAGATCACCCCTAAAAGACTTGCTGGAGAAGTTCAGGGTCGCTCAGAACAGTGAGCAGAGGAAGACGGAATGAACCTTGATGTTAGAATTCAGAGCTGAAGGGCCCAGCAAGGGAGAGGTGCTGGCCAGAAGGGTGGCAGTGAGGCAGGGCCAGAGGCCCTGAGGAGGATTACATGGGGCCTGGACATATGTGTGGGGAGGCCCTCACACATGTTCCAGGAGGAGGCTGCGTGGGACCAATGTGGCAGGAACACACACAGACACAGACACACAGACACACACAGACACACACAGACACACACACGGTTTGGTTGTTTGTCTACTGACCGCCTCTTACAGCAAAGCCTGTCTCTGGGGTGTACTTGGGAGTGGGCTGGGACGAAAACCACAGGAGTGTTTTAATGGGAGCGGATGCAATACCCACAGCACAGGGTGAGATAGCCTCAAGTCACAGCCTCTCAGGCCATCCTCCCCCACGCCAGCTCCTTCCAGCCAGGGCCTCACATAGGGGCTAAAGGACTGTTCCAGCCCCAGGGGCACCAAGCTGCCTTAGGAAGGGGAAGAGGCCACAGCCACACTGTCTGCCGCCAGCGCTAAGCTCCGGCCTCCCCCAGTCCCCCGGCAGACAGAACTAAACAGTCTGGCCTATCAGCTGTCGCCACTGTGTCCCACCCAGCTGAGCTGGACTCTGGCTGCTGGGAAAGTGGCCCCCTGCCCTTTGCCAGGTACAATACAGCCTAGGGTGGGGTCTGGCGATGCTGTTTTCTCAGGGGTCAGGACTAGGGGGAGGGGACTAGGGGGAGAAAGCCACAGATTCTCTGTAGAGTTCTAGAGAATTCTTCCTGGGCGTTAGTTTGAGATGATGCAAGAGGTCTGAGAACATATTCTGCTCATAAAACAGACATGTTGGGGCTGGGTCGGTGTCTCGGTGGGTAGAATGACGGCCTGCCATGTACACAGGCCTGGGTCCCAGCCCTAGTGCTGTTTAACCTGGGTGTGGTTGTCTGTGAATGTAGTTCTAGTATTTAGAGGCAGGAGGATGAGGGAGACTGAGGTCATCCCAGCTACGTGGTGAGTTGAGACTAGCCTGGGCTACATGAGAACCTTCTACAAACCAAACCAAACTGAATCAAATCAAAGCAGACCTGTCAGGCTGGCATGTGTCATTCAGGCCCGTGGCCCCGTCAGTGTGTGCAATATCCATTGCACTCTTTCTTCAGATGAACAAACCTGGGACCCTAGAGGAGGGGAGCCCTGCAGCTTGCCCAACAATCTCATCCATTCCCACCATCCGCACAGCACCCATTCCTCAGGAAACCAAGGCCAGAGGAGGAATGCGACTGGGTATCATATGGCCTCTCTGGGTATCATATGGCTTCTCTGGGCTTCAGTGTCTTCCTCTGGTCAATGGGCCTAGTTCTCCTTCAGGATGCTTATGTGTATGTGTGGAAGGGCATGGGGTGGGGTGCTTCTCATCTTCCCCAGACCCCAAAGGACTCAGCTAGGGGAGAGGGGTTTCCTCCTAACTGCTATTATATAAAGTCTGACAACATTGTGGGCCTGGCCCCCTTCTACCTACCTGGGCAGCCTGCATGGAAACCTGGCCTCTTCTCTTTCAGAGAGGTCTGTGTAGGCCCAGCCAGTGAGCTCCAACTTCCCCAGCCTACCTCATCTTGACTGTGAAGCTTTAATGATAGACTGTCTCCTGAGCCTCAGTTTCCCTTTCTCCTTTTTTTTTTTTTTTTTTTTAAAATTTCTTTAGATAGGTTTCTCTGTGTAACTGCTGTGGCATCCTGGAACTCACTTTGTAGACCAGACTGGCCTTGAACTCACGGACATCCTGCCTCTGGTTCCCAAGAGCTGGGATTAAAGGCATGTGCTACCACTACCTGGTCAGGTTCCTTTTCTATAAACTGGAAGTAATGGTTTGATCTATCTATAATAGTGCCTTAGACACTAATGCCTCCAGACCAGCCTTTCTTACAGGATAGCACTGCTGCAAGCTCAAGATGTGATCCCTTCTCTTCTTCCAACCACAGAGGCCCCACTATGTCTCTCAAGAGGCTCTGACTGCCCCCCCTCCATGATCTAGCCTTCTGAGGGTACACTAGCACACCAGAGGGGTCCTGGTCCATGTACTGCTAGAGGTGTAGATGGAAGTGGACATAGAGAAATGGGGGGGCTGTCGGAGGGAGGGTGAAACTGTCCTCACACAGTTCTCCCTGAGGAGGAATGGAGGCGCCCCAGAAATCTAGATAAGAGCCTGGATGGCCTGGTCACTCTCAAGGGACACATGCCACATGTGTCCAGGCAGGAGGATGAGACTTTTGGGTGACTTGACAACATTCTGGAGTATTTGACATATGGAAAGCAGGTCCTGCACCCAGCAATTGCGAGGGGTGGCTTGGACATTCCAGACAGGCACTCGAGGCGGCAGAAGGATGGTCTGTAGTACAGTGGGTGGTTAAAGGATGGGGGCAGGGGGTCTAGAGCGGCAGGGGCTCAAATGCCTATCAGCATTCCTGAGATGAAGGAAGGGCTGAGTGGGAATGGAGGTGGCAGGTGTGGCAGCCTTTCTGGGTCTGGACTTGATACAGGGAACCTCCCCTACCCCCTAGCACTCTGCTAAGTGGGCACACCACAGACAGGATGGTTCTGCGTGTCCCTCTATCCCCTCTGTGTCTCAGTCATTGCCCTCTTGAGGAGAAAAGGTGTCACATGGAGGCTGCTCATGTTAAAGAAAAAAGTTCCAGGACAGCTAGGGCTTTTACACAGAGAAACCCTACCTCGAAAAACAAAAACAACCCCCCAAAAAGCCCACAAAACTCCCCAAAACAAAAAGAAGAAAAGGAAGGAAGGAGGGAAGATGAATGAAAAGAAAAGAAACTTCTGGGTTGGAGCTGTAATCAGGGGAAGAGGGCTTCCCTAATATACACAAAGCCCCAGGTTGAATTGTGTATCACAGAAGCCAGGCATGGTGGCAGAGCCTGTCGTCACAGCACTTGGGAATGGAGGAGGAGGACGCGGAGTTCATGGAGCCTCGGGCACATACAAGTGCGTCCAAGGTGAGCGGGAGAGAAGGGGCTGCTTTCCCACGGAGCACTCTTCTCTGCACTGCCTGGCTCAGTTAGGTCCAGGAAATACCATCAAGGATGGTCAGAGTGCACCTGTGTTATTGGTGTGCGTGCGTGCGTGCGTGTGTGCGTGTGTGTGTGTGTGTAGTGCCGCAGGATGGTCAGAGTGCACCTGTGTTATTGGTGTGCGTGCGTGTGTGCATGTGTGTGTATGTGTGTGTGTGTGTGTGTGTGTAGTGCAGCAGGATGGTCAGAGTGGACCTGTGTTATTGGTATGCGTGCGTGTGTGCGTGTGTGTGTGTGTGTGTGTGTGTGGTGCCGCAGGATGGTCAGAGTGGACCTCTGTGTTATTGGTGTGTGTGTGTGTGAGAGACAGCACCATAGTAGCACTGTTTGGACTTCTGATACCCTGTTCTGTACTCTCCTTGTAGTTATGACTTCTGCTTGCCTGACCGTCTAGTTCCTTGCCATCCATCAATCCTCCTGCCTCCTTCAGGGAGCCTTCCTGACTGGTAGCACAAAGCCATGTCCCCCTATACAGCTTATAGATGGCAGTAAGCAGCAGATAGTACTTGCTGGGAGCTAGGCACAACAATCCTGTCTCTCTTTTTACAGATTTGGCACAGAAAAGAAATAGCTAAGGTCGCTAGGCACTGGTGGTGACACAGAGTCCACCTGCTTCCAAAATTCCTGCACTTGGCTCTTTTTCAGGGCACCTCCCAGCTGTGTCGAGATGAAGCTGGAACGTCTCTGTTTTAGGTGCTCGCTGTCAGGAACTCACTGAAGGGGACGATGAACACAACTTCATTCTTTCTTTCCTTTTTGTTTTTTGTTGTTTGTTTGTTTTGAGACAGGAGTTTTTAAGCATAACTTTGGAGCCTGTCCTGAAACTTGCTCTGTAGACCAGGCTGGCCTTGAACTCACAGAGATCCACCTGCCTCTGCCTCCCAAGTGCTGGGATTAAAGGCGTGCGCCACCACCCCCCAGCACAAATTTCATACTTTCTATGAGAAGCACACAGCTGCAGAAGTAGCTGCTGATACTTTGGGTAAAAAGTTGGAAGGTTCTGTGGTCCGAATCCATGGTGGGAATGACAACAAGGTTTTCCCATGAAGCAAGGTGTTTTGACCATGGCAGAGTGACTGCTGCCGAGTAAGGGGCATTTTTATTACGACCAAGGAACCCCATGCACTGTCAGCGCTAGTCTGAGTGTTCTCAACTGTCTGAAAAGAAGGGGTGTGTGGGGAAGAGAAGGATGTTCCTGGACCGACAGATACTATTGTGCTTCTGGGGCCGTGGCCCCAGCAGAATCCGAAAGCTTTTTGATCTCTCTGCAGGTGATGTCCACCAACATGTTGTCAGAAAGTCTGTAAACAAAGACGTCAAGAAGCCCAGGATCAAGATCCAGCATCCTGTTACTCCATTTGTTCTGCAACGTAAGCACCAGTGTTATCCTCTGAAGAAACAACATGTTAGGAGAATCAAGAAGGCTGCAGAATATGCTGAACTTTTGGCTAAGAGAACGAAGGAGGCCAAAGAAAAGCACAAGAACAGATTGCCAAGAGACATAGGCTGACCTCACTAAGAGCCTCTGCTTCTGAGCCCAATAAAAAAATAAGTCTTTAAGAGGAACAAATAGCTGGGTGATGGCACACATCTTTAATCCTAGCACTTGGGAGGCAGAAGCAGGGAGAATTTCTGAGTTCAAGTTCAGCCTGGTCTACAAAGTGAGTTCTAGGGGAGGCAGGGCTACACAGAAAAGTTCTGTCTCAAAAAACAAACAAACAAACAAACAACAAAAAAGAAACAAAGAAGAGCAAATAAACAATTAGGTCTTGGGGGAAAATCCTGCATTTGTTCCTTTATGGGCATTCTCTCTCTCTCTTCCTGGACAGGGAAGTACCCCAGGTCCTTCCTGGAAGTCTTAAACAGTTCACCTGGCTTCCATTCTGGACCTGTATTGGCTGCTCTGCCTTGGGCTTATTGGGGGACCTTAGCTCATCTCTGCAAACTGGACTCAGCTTGTGTGCCCTGTACTTGTTCTACAAGTCTGTCGGATAACCATCAAGGATGAATGAGGGTCCCCAAGTGCAAGACACCACATACCCCAGTAGTACACAGTGTGACCTTGCACAGAATTTGGGTTCCCTGAAGGTAGAAGGTTCTGTGAGCGGAGGAACCTGGATGAGTTTTAGGCTAGGGAGATACATACTCTGCGAGACAGAGGCAGGAGAATTGGACTAGCACCAAGGACCATGAAGCAAGTGACTTCCTCCCCCTCTCTCCTTTCCAGGCAAGGGTAGTACTGCACCAGCCCAAAGCTGCTTGGCCCAGGCTTCCTCCTATGGACCCATCCCTTCCCCATTTGCCTTTTGCAGGCTGGCCCTGAACTAGAGCGTGAGCCCTTTTTGTCCTCTGGAGAGAAACTTTGTGTGGTTTGAGAAGGACGAAGCACATCCTTGGCCAATAGGGCAGAAACAACATGACGGGCATTCCTGGCAGGCCTTGGGCGCATGATGCTAGCCTGCCGTTCTAGCCCTCAGGCCGGCAGCACCACTGAGCCATGGTGGAAATGTGCTTCTAATTACAGTGTGGATATGATCAGCTAGATCCCTGTGGAGGGGATGTTAACCAGTTCCTGCCACAGTGGTGGTGATGACGCTGGCAGATGCTGAGGGGCGGGAAGGAAAGGCTGGACAGGGGGCAAGGCCTTCTTCAGAGGACTGAGCACAGTGTGGAAGTGTGCAAGGTGCATGGGTTCTAAGAGAAGTGGTCTCCAGACCCCGTCAGGCCTGCAAGTCAGCCCCCAGGGTGAATAAAGGTTGGCAACTCTCTGGCTCCTGACCTTGGACGAACCAGTAGCTTTTAGACCTCAGCAGCTCAGCTTCTCAGAGCCTCCCGCCCCACCAAGTAGCGATTGCAGTGGTCCTTTTTGGGGAGGGTACATAATGAGGACTATAGGTGAGGATGCTTAGCATAGAGCCGTGACTCACACTCAACCTGTGGGTCGTAACCCCAGGGTCAAGCAACCCTTTCACAAGGGTCGCCTGAGACCATTGGAGAACAGGAGATAGCAGTAGCAAAATTATAGTAGTGAAGCAGCAATGGGAAATAATTTTATGGTCGGGGGTCACCACAACATGAGGAAGTGAATTAAAGGGTCCCAGCATTAGAAAGGTTGAAACCACCGGCATAGACCCTTTACACAGCATGCAAAAAAACCAAGTGTCGTTCCCGGGGCAAGCCTCAAAGCACTCATTACTGTTAATTCTATTATTTTGAAAGAAACTTGTATTTTGAAGCAATATAGTATTCATTACCTATGCCGTATGTGTCCATAGGACCGAGACTGGAGTTGAGTGGCTGTGTGCTTACCTAGCGTGTACGATGCTCTAAGTTCTGTTCCCAGCAGCCCCTGCCCACCCACCATAATCAGTCATCATCCATAGTACATAGAGTCTTTTAAGCCACTAATGACCCTTCGCCGATTGTTAACGTGTTAGTGGTGGGATGTAAGACAGAAAAGGTAATCTGAACATTCTTAGGGTGCCTCGGATTTTTGGGCTCAGGATGATCCTCACTTTGCCAGCCTGTGGGCAGCTTCCTCCTCCAAATGAGGGCAGCATGGAAGTTGACTAGGTGACATTAGAAGATGGCTCTGATCCCAGAGACCTCCCAGCCTTGATCTGGAGGAATGGCTGTCCAGACATGTCCTCTTAGCATCTTACTGAGATACAACAGAAAAAACTAAGAATCTAGGATATGAATCCCGTAGCTCTAGCCTGGCTTTGACCGGCAGCAGTTTCTAAAATGTATCACTATGAGTAGAAATGATTCTGTATACATTTAAAAACTTAAAGGGGAAATTTCAAGCCCAATTGCCCAGAGTTACCACACTCAAGTCATTGGGAAGCGTCCTTCCAGTCCTGGCCAGAGGGCATGTGCACTGAGTGGGTGTACAGTTGTTGATTTCAGCCTCTTGGAGCTGCAGGAGAGGGGGCAAGTGGAGCCAGCTGCACTGTGACACAGCTGTAGTAAGGCTGGCTGTGCATCACTGTGCTGGATGTATCTTGTCTGTCTGGTGCTATGGAGACAGGGACAAGGCTCTCTCAGAGACCCTGGACTGCTCTCCAGAATTCTGATGCCAGCCTTCCTGTGGTCAAGTCCCATCTCAGCCTCTTACTAGTTGCTAACCTGGGAGTATGTTTCTTGATCTTTCTGGGCCTTAGTTTCCTCATTAGCAAAGTCAGTGGTAATAACAGAATGTCTCTGGTAGGTTGCCTGAAGTTTAAAGTTTAAACTGTGTGTGTGTGTGCATGTGTGTGTGTGTACACACTATATACTCAACTTTGTGAGAGAGGGGAGAATTTGATGTCAGAATGTCCTCTATCCTTCCCCACCTTTTTTATTTTTAGACAAGATCTCTCAGTGAATTTGAAGCTCATTATTTCAACTAAATTGACTGGTCATCAAACTCCTGAGACCCGCCCATTACCCTCCCAACACTAGTGTTCTAGACACATCCCCAGTTTCTGTGTGAATTCTGGGCATCCAAATTCAGGTCCTTCTGCTTGCACAAGTACAGTGTTGACTGAGCCATCATTCCAGCCTTTCCTTTTAGATAGGGTCTCATGTATCCCACTTGGTATGTAGCTGAGAATGATCTTGAATTTCTGGTCCTCCTGCCTCCACCTCCCAAGTGCTAGAATTACAGACATGCATCACACCATCTATTTTATGTGATGCTGGAGATTGAACTCAGGACTTCATGCATGTTGGGCAAGCTATCTACTAATGGAGTCATGCTACCAGTCTTTAAACAAGTAAAGTGACAGCTTTGCTGGTCCAGGGTAAGTGGTTCTAAGCATGGCTGTCCCTGGCGTCACTCTTGATGTTCTGTGACAGCCTGGCTATGGCCCTGGAGCCAGTGGTGGAAGCAGGGCCTTGCAGATGGCTCTGCCTCTCCTCCCTAAAACTCTCCCAACCAGACCTCAGCCAGGTTTGGGGAACAGCAGTTACATGAGCTATTTGAGGATATGGGGTGAAAAGCAGGCAGCCCCTTTGGCCTATTTATGCCTATTGTTCTTGGCTACCTCTGCTACCCACACCCTCCCCCCGCCGGGCCAGAAGCAGAGCCTGGGAGCCATTGATGCTCTGGAAGCTCTTCCAGGGCCTTCTCCATGGACCTCCCATTTCACACAGAACAAACCCAGACCCAGGGTAGTGTAAGCACCACAGTTAAGTGGTTGTGCTGGGCTTCCAGGAGGACCAGGGGCTCTTTCCCAGACCAAGCAGTGACAAGCTGGAAAGTAGGCATGCCCCAGTCCCAGGTGCTATGGAAACCACCTCAAGCCTTTGGGGCCATTTTCTTCAAGACTTTTTCTATGTGTGTATGTCAAAACATTTATATGTCTATGTGAATTGAGCATGCCACATATCATCCACATTCCACATCTCCACACAGTTTTCTCTTACATCCTCTAATAGTTTAAAAGACTTCCACCTGAGTCCTAAGCCCCAGGATGGTTCTTCTCCTTCTCCTCCTCCTTCTTCTTCTTCTTTTAGATTTATTTTTATATTTTGTACATGGTTGTTTTGCCTTCACGTATGTGGGCCGTGTGTATACCTGGTGCCCAGGAAGCCGGAAGAGGACATCAGCGGATCTCCTGAGACTGGAGCTCCAGCTGGTTCTGAGTTTTCCTATGGCTGCTAGGAATTGAGCAGAGGTCCTGTGCAGGAGCAACAAATGCTCTCAATCACTGAGCCATCTCTCCAGCTTCCCCCACGCCCACAGCATTCTTTCTCATGCCCGTGGTACATCCTGTGAGGGAGACGCTATGTCTTTGCCGAGCCATTCACTTTAGCTCTTGCTGTTTGAGAGACACAGACAAAGGTCTGTGGTTCCTGCCTCCAACCCCAGCCTCAGGGAAGCCTGGGAGTAGAGGGGGAGCTCAGAGGCATTCAGGAGGAGGCCCATTCCTTGACGACTCCCTATGGCTAGAGGATTTGGGACTGATGGGAAAGATCCTGATCCTTATGGGTAGCTCAAGAACACAGCTGTCGCCTTTAATCCCAGCACTCAGGAGGCAGAGGCAGGAGAATCTCTGTGAGTTCGAGACCAGCCTGGTCTACAAGAGCTAGTTTCCAGGACAGGCCCAAAGCTACAGAGAAACCCTGTCTCGAAAAAAGAAAAGGAGAAAAGGAAAAGAACACAGCTACTCCTGCAGCTTTCTTCGCCTGCTCTTGGGCTCCTTCCTGCAGGGCTAGGGGTGGCTCCTCCTCCTCTGCTGCCCTTTTGCCAGGGTGGGCAAGCAGACACAGTGTGGCCTAGAAGTCTACACTTTGACCCCTTAGCTTTGTTCCTTAGCAGTGAGGATAAAGGAGGGCCTTGGAGGGATCAGGAAGAAGAAAGGAGATTCCTAGCTTTAGAGTCAAGAGTCACGTGGTCTTAGCCATCACATGACAGGTAGAAACCCTGAGGCCCAGAGGACTTCTTCCTAAGCTTCCCAGTATCAGGCTGGGTAACCAGCCTAGTTTCTCTTTGTGACATTTCAGGAAAAGTGTTGTGTAGTCTCTGGAGCCAGATGGTGGGGGGTGGGAAGGGGGAGGGAGCGGGGAGACCCTGGTGCCACCTCAAACACTGTCGGGTATAATCTGGTAAGCAAGTCACCCATCTCTTCCTGTGCTTCAGTTTTTCATTCCCCAAAAATGATTTATAAAACTATCTTGGAGCTGAGGCTGTAGCGCAGTTGGTAGAGTGCTTGCTGTAGCACCACCTCCTAAACTAGCCATGGGGGGCCACTCCTGGAATTCCAGACGCTCCCCGCCCCCCATCTCCGTGGCTTTAAGGCCAAACCTGGTCCACGGGGAGTGAGTTCTAGGATAGCCAGGGCTACACAGAGAAACTGTTTGGAAAAACCAACCAACCAACCAAATAAATAAACAAACAAACAGATAAATATATTGGATATAGGAGGATCAGAAGTTCTAGGTCATCTTTGGGTACATATGGAGTTTAAGGCCAGCTTGGGATACATGAGACAGACCCTGTCTCAAAAAGCATAATAATTTTAAAATGAGATAGAGAGGTGTTGCACCCTGGGATTGTGGTGCTGGGGTCTCTAGATAATTAGCACTGAACTGCTCAGGATCTAGGCATGGGTCCCGTAGCTCTCCTCTGTGCTCACGGTCCTGTTCTTTGGGGGAGCCACTTTCAGCTACCTTTCTTCTTCTGATTCATTGTTGCTGTTGTTGCTATCGTGTGTGCACATGATGTACCTGCTAGGGGCACATGCGCCATTGGTTGCGTGCAGAGGTCAGATGGCAACTTTGTGGAGTCAGTTTTCTCCTTCCATCTTTCCCTGAGTTCCTGGGCTCAAACTCAGGTCTCCAGGCATACACAGCAAGCACCTTTACCGGAAGAGCTATCATGCTGGCCCTGTTAGCCATATTTCTGAAGGGGAAACAGAACTTCAGAGTCGTCTGCCCAGATTCCAGCCTCGGGCTGTCAGGCTCTGGAGCTCCCATCTTTACTGCTGGGTCTGGTACCCTCTGGAGGGTGAGGCCTATAGGCTCTCCAGCTGGGCCCAGGCCCTTTGACACCTGCACCCTAAGGGCAAGGGAGAGCCAGGAAGCCCCCCCCCTTAGGGCAGAAGCACCTCCCCTACCCCTCCTGGGCCTCTTTTTGTTGTTTCTTTACTGGAGCCCTGTTATCTTCCTCAGAGCCTGACGCCTAGCTCTTCCTGTTTAGAATTAGACTCTAGACTTTTCTTCGTTCAGGGGCGGTTACATGTTTGTTTTGTGTTTTATGTTCTCCTCTAGCCCCTTTCTCTGACAGTTTAGGTCACCCCGGCTCAGAAACAGTCCTGTTCCCACAGCCCACCCCTTGATGCACACCCAAAGAAGCAGGAGGGTCCTCTCTGCTGAGACCCTAGTTGGCATGAGAACAGGGAGGTTTGCATCATGTTGCTGGCTGGAAAACTCAGGGTCCCCTAGTTTGTCCTGAGCCCCTCCTCACCCTGTGACTCCTCCAGTACCACACCAAGTTGAGAGCCCCTGGTTCCCTACAGCACTCATGTGTAATCCCAGATACCCCAGGAAGGAGAGTCACCTACACAGTAAGAAAGAGAGAGGACAAAAAAGGCTCCAGTGGAACCCGCCTGGCAGAGATGTGGGCTGTTGGGGAGAGCCCCAGTTGAGCTAGGAGCTGGGAGCCCTGGGCTTCTGTCCAGACCATGCTGTGTTAATCCTTTCTGGATTGATGACCTGTGATTCTAGGTCCTCATTTGATACTCTTGGTGACCCTGGGTGGGTGATTTTGTGGAGACACAAGGAATTGGAAAGGGAGACCCAGGTGAGGCATGTTCAGGTCCCAAGTTCTATCCCAGCCCCACTTTCTCCAAGAGGCATCTTTGGGGCTGTGCTCTGAGCCTCTCTCTCTCTCTCTCTCTCTCTCTCTCTCTCTCCTCTCTCTCTCTCTCTTTCTCTCCCTTCCCCCCTCCCAGAAATGTAGGTAAGGTCTAAACTTGGAGAGCAATTTGGGAGGGTCCTAACCTCTCTGGCCTCACAGCTCTGACCTCAGATAGAAATACAGGCCTTTTGTCTGCCAGTTGTGAGAAGACTGGGGTAATGTGGACCAGTCACCAAGAAGCTGTCCCATGTATGCTATGTCTGTGGCTCACTGTCACTGTCCCCAGGGTAAAGGCATGTGAGGCTCCCATGGCTATGAGTTCCTATAGGGCAGGCTGTGGGGCTGACCTGGCCTGGCCTGGCCTAGGGGTGTTGACTGAGAAAGGTCTGCATTAGTAAGATGAGGTAGGTTCCCTTGTGAGTCTCACCCAGATGACTTCCCTACTCTGTGTCTGATGACAACAGAGCACAGGCACAAACAACCATCATCTCGCCCCTGCCTTGGGCACAGCCCGATGCCTGCCTGCTGCTCTCTGGTGGGAACTGGCAGACCGACAGGAGACTGGCTCCTTGTGGCCCTTAGCTGGGCTTTTGTCCCTCCCCCTGCACTCATTTCTGAGGTTGGGGGCATCTGGGAAGAGCAATCTTGGAAGCAGGTCCCTGGGGATGGTGGTCAGTGTGTGGGCAGCAGCCAGCATGCCTGAAAACCTCAGACTAGGCCTGGCAGGCTGGCAGGAGCCTGGGCTGGAGGAGTCGGTGCCCACAGCGTCTGACGCTCCCCTCTTGGGCCGGGTGAGATGGGGCTCATATCCTGCCCTAAGGACCACACAGCTCACAGCTCATGTAGAAGACCACAGCTCATGCAGAAGCCATGTGGTGTCTCACCTGCAGATCCCCAGACCTCCCAGGCCCCCCTGCATCCCACAAGGTCCCCAGAGAGAGGCAGGAGGCCAACCCTGGCTCATTCTTTTCCTCTTTCCCCCATGACTAACTTTATTTTTATGTGTATGTATGTGTGTGCTTGTGTGTGTGTTTGTGTTTCTGCATGAGTGTGGAGGCCAGAGGTCAGCCTCAGCTGTTCTTCAACCTCAGTTGTTCTTCAAAATTCTCCTTGTTTTTTGGGATAGTATTTCTTGCTGATCTGGAACCAGCTGCCAGGGGCCACCCTTCCCCTCGTCTCCTTTGCTGGGACTGTGAGTGTGAGCTACCATGCCTGGCTCTTTTAGAATGTGGATTTTGGGGTTGAACTCAGGTCTTTGTGGAGCTTAAAAGGCAAGAGCTTTACTGACTGAGCCGTAGACCCCCATCCTTCCCTATGACGAACTTTAGAAAGAAATACAGCTCTTTGTTGGGTCTTTCCACCTGCTCTCAGAGACCTTAGGGAAAGCCCCCTAGCCGGGGAGCCAGGGCTTCAGCCCCTCACCCTGAGTCCAGTGGCACCCCAGAGGATGGGAAAGCTGGCTGTTCTGAATGGCTGGAGGGTGGGAGGGGTCTGAAATTTGGAACCAGAGAACCAATTCCTAACCTGACTTTGCTTCCAACTGGCTATGGAACTCTGCCCCCAGCCAAAATCCCCAAGACCACTACACCCGCGGCATGCTGTGAGGAGACACTGGCGCAGCAGCCAGCTTGGGAATAAGGACAAACTCAGGGACTGCCGACCCGCAGCGCCTCCAGCATCCTGCCGCCAGCTCTGCAGGCTGCCCAGCCTGCCAGGGCAGCTGAGGCCCCTTGGAGCCGATGGAATCAGGGCCCTTCCCTTCTTTGTGTGCTGGTGCTTCCTTCCCCTCACAGAGAGCGCTTGTTGCTGCTTTATCAGGCCCTGGGGAAAGCCGGGGCCAGCCAGGCTCCCTGCTCAGAGCCCCTGGGAGGCCGCCAGCCGGGAGGGAGCAGACATCCAGGCTCAGTCTCCAGCCAGTGGTGACTGGTGGCTGGGCCATCCCCTCCCTGCCCCTGACCCCAGCAGCTCCAGCCTGTCGGCCTGGCCCAGGAAGCCAGCCCTTCCCTGGCATGTCCTGGGGCCTCACAGCCTGTCTGTCACAGCAGTCCCTAGAGACAACAAGTGCCTGGGAGAGCTTTGTCCCCAGCTCAGGGCTTCTTCCCTAGTAGCACATAACCTTAGGTTTCTTCAAGATCAAGGGTGAAGCAAGGGGTCTGAGGTCTGAAAGTCACTGTGCATCTAGGCCCATGGTACCCTAGGTTTGTATATTTGAACAATAGTGAAGATGGGGTCCACTCCAGTACTGAAGGGGAGAAGGCAAGTGTTCACCCAGCCTACAGCATGTAATCTCAAAAGCTAATAGGGAGGACAGATGAGAAGAAAAAAAAAAGCCTTAAATCATGGGGCAGGGAAGATATCTCAGTGGGTAAAATGTCTGCCTCGAGTTTGATTCCTTAGAACTCCCACACACACACAAAAAAATCCCTGGGCTTGGAGGCATCCACCTGTAACCCTGGCACTGGAGTGGCGGAGAGAAGAGCTTGCTGGTCAGACAGTCCAGCAGGATCTGTGAGCTCCAGGTTCAGTGAGAGACTCTGTCCAAAGAACAAGATGGGAAGAGACTGAGGAAGACCCCCCGTGTTGAGCTCTGACCTCCACATGCGCTCTCACATATGTTCATGCACACACAATGCAAGCACGCAGACATCTTAAACTATGGATACACACATGCGTAAGCAGACATAAGTCTTTGATCTTAGGATTCTGAAGTGGGAACAATTAGAGAAAACTTTCTCAGCTGCTGGGGGAGGATAGGATGAAACGGGGAGGGAGGACTAGAGTGATGGTGTCGGTGTGCCTGGCACAGGCTGGGATGATCTGGTTGTGTCTATCTTTGCAAAACATTTGTTCATTCATTCAGGACTCTCACCCAATGTCCCAAAGCTTTCAGGACAGCTAGGAGCAAGTTGGTCCCAGACTCTGATGTACAGCCAGGACAAAAGGCTGGGGAATGGGACATACTGGCATAGCCTTGGGAGCAGGTGTCAGTGGCGGCAGACTTGCTAGAGAAAAAGGGACATGCGCAATGGGTTCTGATGAATGAACAACAGTTCTTCTTTAATCTAGAAAAAGCCATATTGAGTGAAGTCACCCAGACCCAAAAAGACAAATATAATATGTATTCACTCATAGTGGCTTTTAGACATAAAGCAAAGAAAACCAGCCTACAATTCATAACCCCAGAGAACCCAGACAACAAAGAGGACCCTAAGAAAGACGTACATGGATCTACATAGGAAGGAGAAAAAGACAAGATTTCCTGAGTAAATTGGGAGCGTGGGGGTCACAGGAGAAGGTAGAAAGGAAAAAGGGGAGGAAGAGAGGGGAGCAGAGAAAAATGTGTAGCTCAATAAAAACAATAACCCCCCCCCACTCATAGTGTCCTCACAGGAGACACAGACACATGGTTCTGGAGGCACAGATGTAGGACAGGAGCTTAGAAAATAAGGGTGAGTCAGGTCCCCTTCTCCTGCATAAGTAATGCCAAGTCATACTGGACTCTACCTGGTAACAGTGTCCTCTTCTGTAACAGGAGATGTCTGTGAAAGCCAGTGCCTTTAGCGCTTTTCTGTGCCTATCCTTTGACCTTAATAGTTCCCATGCTCCTCAGACTTGCAGGCCTATGTTGGATTTGTGTATGTGTGTGTGTGTGTGTGTGTGTGTGTGTGTGTATGTGTGTGTGCACGCGCACGCACTCACCTTTTCTCCGTAGCTTATGCCTTCAAGCAAGCTATGTCAAGACTCACCTCTGTGGAACAATCTGGAAAGCCCACCCTTGCTCAGGTGTCCAGGACTCAGCACTCTGGAGATCAGCACTGAGTCAGTGACCAGGAAACGCGGGTGGTTCTACTTAACCCAGAAACCCCAACATGTTAAGAACTCTTGGTGTTATAGAGTGTCCTGGGAATCTGTGGATGAATGGGTAGAAGGACAGGTGGATGGGTGGATGAATGGAGGAGGGACAGCTAATACAGCACTATCCTAAAAGTCAATGGCCCCTTGACTTCCTCTGTTGCCAGTTTCTGGAGTGTGGTGTGATCTACCTGTGTAAATCCTAACAGGTGCGTGGCTGGATATGGGGGCTGCTAACTGAGCCTTTCTGGGCCTCTGCTTTATACAGTGAACTTTTTCTGGGAAAGTTCTTATAAGGCTGGGAGAAGTGGTTCCGGAGGTTGACAGTGGCTTGGGCCAACTTCCTGGCTCTCCAACTTGTCAGTGGCCATGGCACAGGAATGGACCCGTCAGTGCTGGCCATCCATCAGATCTCTCCTAACTGTCATAGTGTTAGATGCAAATGGGGGAACTGAGGCCTTTGGGAAGAAGGCCTTGACCCAGATCTGATTGTTGGCCTGTTTGAAGGGTGGAAGGTCATTCAGGTCCAGTTCTATGAATGATTGATTGTTCTCAGCAGGTAGCTTGGAAAACTGGAGGGGAACCAAACCTGAGGCCTCTGTGAGAGTAGTGGGTGTTCTTAACTGCTGAGCTGAGCCATCTCCAGCCCCTAATGTTCTGCCATTTTAAAATGTCTGTATTCTCTTTTCCTCCATAGCCCGTGAGATCACTGTAAAAGCAACTGCATGAAAGAAGTCACTATGTGCAAGTCTGTGTTGATAATTCTTATTTATTTATTTATATTTTCTGTGTGTGAAAAAGTATATGAATGTGTGTGCATGATCTTGTGTGTATGTGTGTGTGTGTGTGTGTGTGTGTGATGGTGCCCGTATGCCAGGACAGGTGCTTCGACAACCCTGGGTGTTGGTCTACACCTTTCCATCCTGTTTGAGACAGGGTCTCTTGCTGCTGTGTCTGCCAAGCTACACCAAATGAAACTTGTGGTAATTCTCTTGCCTCAGCGTCTTCCAGCAAGGAGGGCTGGGATTGTATACACTTGTACTACTGTTTCCTCCTTTTATGTGGGCTCTGGGGATCCAAACTGGGACTTCAGGCTCATGTGGCAACCATATTTACCCACGGAACTGTCTTCCCTGACCAGTTCCTTGATTTTGATCTGGTGGAGGGAAATCTGGGCTGTGCTGAGGGTTTGCAGCCCTAGACTCACATTCCCACAAGCCAATTGTCTCCTTTAAGCCACACACCCCCCCCCCTTGCAAAATCTTTTCGTGAAGGGGCTGGAAGAGGGTTAGTGGGCAAAAGTGCTTCCAGAGCAAGCATGAGGATCTGAGTTCAGTTCCCAGGACCCATGTAAAAATGCAGGTGTGGTGGCATAGCATTGTAAGCCTAGCACTGAAAGCCAGCCATGGGATGATCCCTGGGACTTACTGGTCAACCAGTGTGGTCTTATTGGCAAGCCCCAATCTCAAGACCTTGTCTCAAAAGTAAGTGAATAAGGCCGGCGGTAAGAGGCACTAAGAGGCAGGTGGAGCTCTGTGAGTTCGAGGCCAGCCTGGTCTACAGTGCTAGTTCCAGGACAGCTAGAGCAGTTACACAGAGAGACCCCTGTCTCAAAAAACAAAACAAAGCAAGCAAGCAAGCAAGCAAACAAACAAAAAAACCCAAGAACAAACAAACAAAAAAGAATAAATAAAAGGAAGAACAATCAAGGAAGATACTCCATATTAACCTTTGACATCTCCCACAGCACACACATGTATGTGTACCCCCACACACAAACAAGTATACTACATATATATACACACACACACAGTTACTAAGGAGTAGCTAGGGGTGTATCTTAGTTGTTGGAGTGCTTAACTAGCATTCATAAGGGCCTGGGTTTGGTCCTCAGAAGCATAAATCTATGGTGGTGCATACCTGTTATCTAAGCCCATGGAAGGTGGAAGAAGGAGGGTCAGAAGTTCAAGGTTGCCAGCCTTGGTAGCTCACGTCCTTAATCCCTTAATCCCAGCGTTAGGACACAGAGGCAGACAGATCTCTGTGAGTTCATGGCCAACGTCATCTACACAGTGAATCCTAGGCCAGCCTGATCCTACATAGTGAGATCCTGACTCAAAGGCACCCCAAGCTGATCACATTGTGAGGGACTGGGTCATGACTGTCCTGAGTGTCAGCCTGGCAGGAGTCTGTGCCTTGAAGCTTCCCCCAACAACAAGCGCAGGGAGGCTTCCTGGAGAAGGGGATCTTTGGGCAGAACCTGTAGACAACCCGGAGGAAGACACGGGAAGTCAGAAC
This sequence comes from Ondatra zibethicus, assembly GCA_004026605.1. NCBI lineage: Eukaryota > Metazoa > Chordata > Mammalia > Rodentia > Cricetidae > Ondatra > Ondatra zibethicus. The sequence continues at coordinate 24,949 of PVIU01005691.1, read as the reverse complement.
TTGGCTCTGAGGCTGACGCGGGACACAGGGAAGAGGGAGCTGGGACAAAGCTGTCTTTGGAGGACAGTGGCTGTGGCAAGGCCAGCTGAGTGCCTAGAGCTAGGAAAAGCTGGGAGGAGGGGTCACTGTGCTTCTTGCTGGGGAAGGCATGGGGCATTTAGATCTGCTGCTTTCACAGAAGCCAGAGAACGGTAGTTAGGGTTGTTACTGGAGTTGTTAGGTCAGAGCCTCTGCCGGGGCAGTCCTAGCAAGCTAGGCTTGGCCATGCATCCTCAATGGCCAGTTAGATAAATAACATTGAAAACAGACAAAAAAAAGAGCTATTCATTGTGGCCACACAGAAAGGGGACCAGAGAGAGCCAGTCACTTCCGAGTCCATCTTTGGGGTGTGCATAACTAAGCAGTGTGGTCCTAGTGTGGTCCCGCCCACCATCTTGTCTCAGCTCTGGTCTGTCCAGCAAGGTGGTTTGATAAGAGGTCAAAGCAGCACAGAATCTCTAGGAGACAAGCTGTCTCTGTAGCTGGTGCCAGGATTTTAGCGTTTTCCTTACACCCAGCATGAGATTCCTGGGGGGAATTCCAGGTTCCTGAGGTCCCTAATCTAAACAGTCTCTGTAGACTATCTATCACAGATTGTCACCATACAGTCCCACAAAGGCAATTAGGGTCTGAGGTCACTCCTGTCTGGGTGGCAGCAGTATCTGTGAACAGAGATATCTTGAGAGTGGGAAGGGGGATCCGAGGAGGGGACCTGGGATGGAAGACACCCTGGACGAGGGGACCTGGGACGGAGGACACCCCGGACAAGGGGACTGCCAGAGGTATATTGGGAGGCATCCAGGACAGCTGAGGACAAGACCCCACATTACTCCCAGGGGCACCTGCCACTGTCCCCTGTCCGGCTTCCCCTTATCTTTACTTACCACACAGTGGCCACAGAGCTCTTATAAACAAGACCACAGCACTACTGGCTTCTAACTGCCTGCCTTCAGCGTCTTCACCTGGACCCTGCATGTCACCTCCCCTGTCAGGTCTCCCCTGCTCTTAGGCTTCCCTAACTTGAGGGGCTCTCCTCAGACTTCACCTCCCCACACCTCCCCAAACATCCTGGCTCCCCTGGGGTTTCCCTTTAATGATGCTTTTTTTGTTTTGTTTTTCGAGACAGAGTTTCTCTGTGTAGCTTTGAAGCCTGTCCTGGAACTTGCTCTGTAGAACAGGCTGGCCTTGAACTCACAGAGATCCGCCTGCCTCTTCCTTCTGAGTGCTGGGATTAAAGCCCTGTGCCACCACTGCCAGGCCTAGTGACATTTTTTACAGGAAGCTTCTAGAACATGCCTCTCAGCTCCCAGTAACTTCGAATTCCCACTTTTTTTTAGGCCAAGCTCTAGGAGAAACCCTCCTCCTTCCTCACCTACCCTCATTAGAACAGGAATCATTTGGGGGGCGGGGCGCAGCTCTGCCATGGCCTCCACAGTGACAGGCAGAGCAGAGCCTAGCACTGAGCAAGCACCTAGGAAATCTGAATGCTGTTATGTACCCGATGCTCAGAGGGAACTTGGAGGGATAGAGCTCTTAGCCAGGGTGACTTTCAGTCTGTCTTCCAGTTCCTAGTTGGAGGACATGATGGCCACCCCTGGACATACAGCATGTGTTCAGTAGATGCTGGTAACCATGTGCCCTCAAACCTAAAAGGACAGTCCTGGGGTCCCGGGACCAGACAATAGATTCCTCAGAATGGTGGTTTTCCAGAGAGGGAAGATCCTTAACTCCACTCTGCATTCCTGGGCCACCTAAGGTATCACTAACTGCTTGTTACCTCCGCTGGCCCCAGGAGGCGGCAGAGTGAACATTGGGGTGGCCAGGGGCCCCCAGGCCGGATGTCTGAGCCAGGCCTCGGAGCCGCCTTATCATCGTCTGTCGCCTGCCGCCTCCCTCTCAGCTGTGCCGGCTCCGGGCTGGCGGCAGCGTCCCCCGGGGCTGTGCACAGGCCGAGCTGGCTCTGGGTTCCTGGGCTGTGTGACCTGGGAGCAGCAGAGCTGGGCTAGAAGAGACCTGGGAAGGACCAGAAGGAGTGGGGAACACTGTCCAATCCTCATATCATAGAAGAGATATTTGGAGTCCATTGCCCAAATCATCCATGTTCTCATGAGATCCTGCGCCCCCCCTCCCCTCCCCTCCCCCTCTCCCACCCCTTACTGGAGGCCTGGAAAGGTGGCAGAAGTCAGGCCAGCTAGTTGTCTGGCCCTGAGGTTAGCCTGCAGGTTAGGCCTGATTGGACTCTAGAATCCACTGGGCTCTGTCTGGGCTGGGTGAAGACAACCAGGTCTCCATATGTCCCTGGCCTCCCTGTGATCTCAGTCACATTCACCTCTTTGTGTCTGGTGGCTCCAACCTCAATGAATGTTCTTCATTTCAGCCTCCAGGAATAGGGTCTGCAGCCCCTGGGGAGGCACTACTGAAACCTCCCCTCCAATACTAGTGAACCACTTAAGGACCATTGAAGAAGGGTGCTACCGGGATGTGGTAGTGAAGGTCTGTCGTCTCAACCACTGGGAAGAATGAGGCATATTCAAGACCTGCCTGGGCAGCAAAATGGGTCCAAGGTAGCCTGGGCAACCTAGAGACACCCTTTCTTAAAACAAAAGGTTAAAACAGAGTTAAGGCTAGTTCAGTAGGAGCACTAGCTAGGCCCTAGATTTAGCTCCAGCTCTGTAAGACAAAGCAAGACCCTCCAGAACAGAAGGATGCTGAGGCCTAGAGCTCCCTCCTTGAGGTGGGCCATGGTGATGGTGAGGCTCTTCTCTGCTTGTGCACCCAGTAGGGCTCCTGACCCTAAGGAGAGTCTGAGCCACTGTCATCAGCAACCCTGGCCAGGTTGGTTTATGCTGTGTTGGACACAGGGAGGATCTGAACTGAGAGGAAAGGCAGGAACTGGCCTTGTGGGAGTCCTCGGGAAGAAGAGGAGCTGGTGACACCTGGGAGGGGACCAGGGGGTAAACCAGATGGTATGGAGGAGGAAGGGGGTACATCAGCAGACCAGGGCCTGGAGGCCTGGGAGAGGGATTTAGACAGAAGGATGCAGAGGTGGCTGGGGAATGGGGTGAAGGGTAAGGCTGGACCCCGCTGAGCAGACTCTTACACCCAAGACCAACTTGGGGAGTTGAGCTTATATCCCATAAAATATAAAAATCACAACAATCAGCGGCAGGCCCATTTTACAGTTGGGTGCATGCTTCCCAAATTGGGAATATAAGCATGAGAGAAGTATCCTATCATACAAGCCCCAGCTGCAGGGAATGCAGGTATAGAGAGGCTCTGGGCTTCTGCATGCCAATCTCCTCCTCTCTTTCTTTCTTTCTTTCTTTCTTTCTTTCTTTCTTTCTTTCTTTCTTTCTTTCTTTTTAGACAAGGTGTAGTGTAGCATGTAAGGGTAGCTTTGGATTTTTCTATGTAGCCAAGGATGACCTTAAACTTCTGATCTTCCATTCTTCATCTCCCAAGTACTGGGGTTATAGTCGTGTGCCACCACCACCATGTCCAGGTATTTAGTGCAGTACCCAGGGCTTCGTGCATGCTAGGCAAGCACTCTACCAACCCCAGCTGAGCTACATCCCCGGTCTCAGCTATGCCTTTATGAATAGTTAGAGGTCCTAAGAGGTGCCTGGCTTGACCCCATTCTCTTCCTTCCTAACATGATGTCCTTCCCTTGTTCTGAGGCCAGGAGCTGGTTAGGAACACAGACAGCTCTGCCCTCCAGGCCTCTTGCTTCATGGGGCCAGAGCTGGGCCCAGGATTCTGTATTATCAGCAAGTGTCTTGACTGGTCTGGGTCTGATGCTCACCCCCAGGCATTTGGGGTCTTGCAATCTCTTTCCACTCTCACCCCAAAGGCACATACTTCTCACTCCCTCCACTGTGTGCACCCCAGGCCCTTCCTCTTCAGGCTCCCCTTGCAGAAAAGTGAAAACACATGGTTTCCTGGGCAACCATATCCCTCCTCCCAGCTTGCTTGAGACCTCCCAGCAACTAACTCTGCAACTCTGTGTGGTTCAGAGGAATATTTCAAATACCAGCCTCCCCAAGCATGATCCAGCAAAGGCTCCTCCCTCTCAAACGCCTCTCTCTGAGGAGCCATAGCTCTGCTCCTCTCAAACCTGTGGGCATGGCATCTTGGGAAATGGTCCATTCCATCTCCTTGGTTACCACATAGGTTCTTTCTGCTTACCAGCTCTCACTGAGAAGGTCATTGCTATGTGGCCTTAGAGGTCTGTTTAGCTGGGGAAGTTAGAACTTGAGAGAGAGGGAACTCATCTTAGGGCACACAGCAAAACTGGTTTGACAAGGTACTGAAATGGAAGAGAGGAGAGTTGACTGGGTACTTACTGTCTGCCAGATGTAGGGTTGGCATCTTTGAAAACTAACCCTATAGGGCCATTTTTAAAAATTTTATGCATATGGATATTTCATCTGCATGTATGTATGTATACCACATGCATGTGTGGTGCCAGCAGAGGCCAGAAGAGGGTGTCAGATCCCTTGGAACTGGAATGCTGGGAATTAAATCTGGGTCTTCTGCAAGAACAACCAGTTAGTCATTAAGTCATCTCTTCAGCCCCTAGAAGGCTGATTCTTATTCCCATGTTATAACTGAGAAGGACAGAGCTCAAAGAGGTAGAGTACTTTACCCTAGGTCGCTCAGCAAGTAGATGACATGGTCAAGGACTGTCACTAAAGCCATTGTCTTCCTGGCAGAGCCTACTGTTCTCCAGATAGAGTCAGAAAAGTCATGGGTGCTGAAGATACGTGCCTGGTGTTGACCTTTCCTTGTTGGGAAAATTTGACTAATGGTCTCTGGGGGCTCAGATGAGGGCCTCTCTCTTGTGCATTCCTAGACCAGATCCCCTGTCAATAGTCCTCTACATCCCTGGACATCTTTAGGTGGATAAATAGAGACAGGCTCCATTTGTGTTTTTCCTTCCTTCCTTCCTTCCTTCCTTCCTTCCTTCCTTCCTTCCTTCCTTCCTTCCTTCTTTCCTTCCTTCCTTCCTTTCTTCCTTTCTTAAAGACCCATTTATTTATTATGTATATAGTGTTCTGCCCATATGTATGCCTGCAGGTCATAAGAGGACACCAGATCTCATTATAGATGGTTGTGAGCCACCATGTGGTTGCTGGGAATTGAACTCAGGACCTCTGGAAGAACAGCCAGTGCTCTTAACCTCTGAGCCATCTCTCCAGCCCCAACCATTTGTGTTTTTTATGCCATCTTTCTGGACCTCAGTTTCCTTCCTGGTGGTGGTGTTTGTTTTGCTTTGTTTTTGAGACAGGGTTACACTATATAGCCCAGACTGGCCTTGCTGCATTAAAGGTGTGAGCGACCACGTCCAGTTTAGGTGTTTGGAACAGAAGACACCAAGCACACACGTGTATTTGTGAAAATGTGGTATGTCAGTTTCTCTATGTGCAATCAGGAGTACATAGGTCATTTCTGTGTCATTAGGTGTGGGGGGGACAGGTGAGCACGGGCATAATTTTATGTATGTAGGTTGAGTATGACTGTTTGTGCAAGTGGGTGTGATCAAGGTTGAGGGTGATGTGAGATCAAGTTTATTATAACTGCTATAAGAGGGTCCTTGTGACTGGTTATCTGTTTTGGAGCATGTGTATGTGAGAGTCTAGGGACACTTTGGGCTGTCTGGTGGTATGTTGTCTGTGATCACATGTGTTTATATGTGAACATACATGTGATTTTATGTGTTACTCTTCCTGATCATGTTCCCATAAGGGTGACAAAGCGGGATAGAAGAGGGGACCCTAGAGGTACCCATGATACTAGCAGGAGGCTCGAGTACACTTCCCTATAGCCAACTCAGGGGACCTCCTATTGGTGCTCACTCTCTGCTAGAGAGCTTAGGATATGTAGGACGTGTTTTCCACTCCAATCAGGTCTCTTTAGGGATAAAAAAAAAACAAAAACCACACACATGAAGAGGGAGAACACTCCCCAGAAGGCAGATTTTATTGAAACATTTTATGACACACAGCCACAAGATGAAAGATTTTCTAATTGTAGCAGCTTTCTCTCAAGGCCTCTGCTTTCCAAGCTTAGAAACGAATGGAGATAGAAGCAACTCGGAGCAGACGCTGGGCCGGGCCGGGCCGGGCCGGGCTTGTCCTCCCACTTGTAGGGTTAGCTTTGCCGAGTTTTGCTCTAGGTAGACGGGCAAATGACCACTGGAGAAAAGGAACATTGAGAGGAGCAAGGAAGACTGGGCGATGGTCGGGTCCGGCAATGCCGTTACGGTCCCTTCTCAGGAAGCTGGAGCTTCTCTAGACCTTTGCAGATGCAACTGCAGCTCGATCTGAGGATCCTAGGCAGGGAGGGTGCTCTATCCCAAAGGCTTCTGAGGAGGCCTCTGTCGGAGGCTGGAACCGAAGCACAGGGTGCTACATAGGCATAGGAGGGCACCTAACGAGTAAATGGAGCCTGGGACCCCACTATGCCTTCTCTTCACGTGACGGCAAGCAGGGGTAGTCCCTCTGGACTCGTCTGAGAAAAGCTCAAGGAATACACAGATGAGGGGCATGGTGTGGCATAGGTGAGGTGGTGGGTAAGCTCAGGGAGTATACATTGGCCAGTGGGGTTAGGGAGGGCTTCCTGGAAAGGGTGGCATTTCAGTGGTGGAAGGGCCAGGCTTGCAGGGCTACTCTCCAGCTGGCACACACAGACACGGTCAAGTTGGAGGTAAAAACAGGTTAGCACTTACACACTTGAGTAAAATTCTTCTAATCTGAGGACACACCAGGGCCCACTGTAACTGTGAGTGAACATCATGATTGTCACAACACAAAACTAGGGATCCCTAAGAATGAGGCGGTATTCCTTGCCTTACGGCATAGGATGGGGGCAGTGGCTGGCAGCTAGACTCCAGGCTGGGCCAACAGGCCTGCGGCTTGACACGTCCCTTCTATTCCACAAGGACTTCCTGGGAATGACCAGGGCCTCTGTGCAGTTCCTGTTCCCAGCGGCTCACAGTCGCCAGGCCCAGGGAGACAAAACGTGCAGGAGTGTAGTAGTGCGGGGAACAATATGGCTAGGGTGGAGGAGGGCCACAGGAAGCGGGGCAGGGACAACCAGGAGCAGAGCTGGCCTGGGGCTTGGGGGGGTGTCACTCAGGGACTTGTGACTTGATAAGGTAAGATGAACACAAAGAAAAACAGTCCAATGAGGCGCCAAAATGGCCCATTAGACGGGATGTCCAGGACAGGGTCAGATGTTAGTACTGGAATCCTCAGACCTTCCTATAGCAAGCATCTTAAACAGTACCAAACACAATTCATAGTGGTCACTGACATCATCATAGGTATAATAACCCTGACCTCACAGAAAAAGAAATAGATGTTCATAGAGGTGAGATGACATAGCCAAGTTTATTTCAGGACATGACTGAGCCAGGCTATGCCACAAGCCAGTCTGACCATAGAGCTTTGTTCGATGTCACCTCTGGCTTTTTGCCTGGCAGCAGGTACCCCTAGAAACTGCATATACCTGTGCTCAAGCCCAGTGCCTCTTTGTGGGCCTAACTTAGGTCATTGCCCACAAAGTCAGCATCCCCACCCCTCGTCATTCCTCCTCAAAAGATCTCCAGTAAGCTGGCATAGTCGTCCATGCCTACAATCCCAGAACTTGGGAAGAAAGAGCAGGAGGTCTGAGCTTCAAGGTCATCTTTGATTACATTGAGAGTTTATAGACAACTTGGGCTATAAGAGACCCAGTCTCAAAACAAACAGACTAATCAAAACAAAACAAAAAGCCTCCAACAAATAAGGCCATTTTATCATTAGAACATAGAGTTGAGGAACATGTTTGAGGGCTGGAGATGGGGTAGCAGTTAAGAGCACTGGCTGCTCTTCCAGAGGACCTGGGTTCAATTCCCAGTACCCACATGGCAGCTCACAACTGTCAGCAACTCCACTTCCAGGGGATCTGGCACCCTCACACAGGCACACATACAGGCAAAATACCACTGCACATAAAAAATAAATAAATTCTTTAAAAAAAAGAAAACTGTAAATCAAATTAATAAACAGAGTAAAGTCCCTTGCGCTACAGGACTAGTGGGCTTTAATGGACATCATGCGGGTGGGGGCAGCCTTTTGAGTGTCTGTGGGTAGAGTTGTGGCTGGGAGGTTTCCAGGCTGGTATCTCTGTGACTATGAACCAATCCTTCAACTTCACTGAGCCTCTGATGTTTTTATTAGTAAAATGTAGTTCTGTTTTTTGTTTTGTTTTTGCTTGTTTTGTTTGTTTGTTTGTTTTGTTTGTTGTTTGTTTTTCGAGACAGGGTTTCTCTGTAGCTTTAGAGTCTATCCTGGAACTCACTTTGTAGACCAGGCTGGCCTCGAACTCACAGACATCCACCTCCCAAGTGCTGGGGTTAAAGGTGGGCGCTGCCACTGCCCTTCGTAAAATGTAGTTGTAACAGCTTGTTTACGTGGGGTAGGAGGGTGAAGCACACTGGGGGACAAAGTACTTTAAAACCTGAAAGAGCCTGGCTGAGAGTGGAGTCACAGTCAGCTACTGATATCTTTTCCGGCTGCCCCGCCCAATTTCAGGAAGCCCTTTATTTCTTTAAAAACAAGAAAGGAAACAAAATACCCAACAATTATTTATTCTAATTGTATGCTGTAGAGGGCAGTGTGTGTGTGTGTGTGTGTGTGTGTGTGTGTGTGTGTGTGTGTGTGTGTGTATGAGTGTATGCGCGCACGCACGCACGCACGCCACAGTCAGTGCACAAGTGGAGGTCAGAGGACAGCTTGCAGGGTTGGTTCTCTCCTTCCACTGTGGTTGCCAGGTTTGGTGGTGAGTGCCTTTATCCACTAAGCCATTTCGATGGTTGTACTTTCTTAGGGTGAAGGAATGCTGGTGACAGCCTTAGAGATAAGGGTGAGCTGAGCCAGCCTCTTGTATTGGGAGGGTGATTGTAGGGAGAACGCCAGCTGCTTCTCCTTCAGCTCATGCCCAGCCTAGCTGAGAAATGACCTGAGCGTTCAGCCTTAGGCTTGATTCCATTGTGAGGAGCAGCCAGCTTCTTCTTCCCACCAAGGTTCTGGAGCCCAGCTCAGATTCATCTCTGTTTCTTTCATTAAAGATAAATATGAAGCTCCATCGAGATGCAGTTGACATACATTGATGATGATATGTTACTTGGAATGTCCAAAGTGATAAGTTTTGACGTATGTTTATGCTCACGAAGCCATCCCCATAATCAGGGAAACCAACATGCCCAGAATTGCCAAGTTCCTGAATGCCAGTCTGGAATTCTACCTACCCTCTCTGCAGCTGACCCCGTCCCACCCTGTCCCCTAGCAGCACAGCTGCCTCCTGTATTTAGACATTAACTTGCATTTTCCAGAATTCTGTGCAGGTTTTGTGAGGTGGCTCGGAGGGTAAAGGAGCTTGCTACCAAGCCGGAGGACCTGATTTTGATTCCCCGGAACCTACATAGTGGAAAGAGATAACCAACTCCACAGAGTTGTCCTCTGACCTGCACATGGGTGCTGTGGAATCCATGCCCCTCTCAGACAATAAGTAAGTCTAAAAAATGTGAGTGCATGTGGTGGCACACACTTTTTGTAAAATGTATTTTTACTTTATGTGTGTGAATGTTTTGCCTGCAAGTATGTGTGTGCACTACTATGTGGGCCCAGTACTCGAAGGAACCAGAAAAGGACTCTGAGTCACCTGGAACTGGAGCTATTGATGGTTGTGGGGAATGAAACTGGGGTGCAAGAACAGCAAGTGTAGCCAGACGGTGGTGGCACACACCTTTAATCCCAGCACTCAGGAGGCAGAGGCAGGTGGATCTCTGTGAGTTCGAGGCCAGCCTGGTCTACATACTGAGTTCCAGGACAACCAGGGATGCACAGAAAAATCCTGTCTCCAAAAACAAAACAAACAAACAAACAGCAAGAACAACAAGTGCTCTTAATCTTCTGCCATCCCTCCATCCACATGGCAAACACTTGCAATCCCAGCCTTAGGAGGCAGCAAACCCCAGAGTTCAAGGTAAATGAAGTAGAAGAAGGGAAGTTAGAGTGAGTGTCTGAGTAGGTAAAAGCCTTTGCAGTGCAAGCCTGACGGTGGAGTTCAATCCCCAGAACCCCTCCCTCCACCCTCTGTAAACCAGACTCTATGGCCTGTATCTGTAATCCTAGCTCTCCAACGGCAAGGCAAGATTGAGGCAGCAACAGGAGAACTGACAAGAAGCTCACAGGCCAGCTAGTCTGGGGTGTACAGGTAGCCATAGCTCATAGGTCAGCTGGCCTGGGGTGTACAGGTAGCCATAAAAACAACCTGGTGGGAGTTGAGAAATACCTCCTGGAAGTTGTCCTCTGGTCTCTACATGTGTCCCATCATGCATACATGTGTGAGCGTGCACACGCACAAGCACGCACACACACACATAACTTAAAAAATTAGGTTACAAAAAAAAAGATCAGTGGCTGGAGAGATGGCTCAGCGGTTTAAGAGCACTGACTGTTCTTCCAGAGGACCTGGGTTCAATTCCCAGCACCCACAACTGTCTGTGACTCCAGTTCTAGGGGATCTGACACCCTCACACCAATGCACATAAAGCAAAGCTAAATAAAGTACTAAAAAAAATTGAAAAAAAAAAAGGTCAGAGTAAAAGTCAATGAAATAAAAACCACACACACACACAAAAAAAAACAACTGGGTGGTGGTGGCCCGCATGCTCTTAAATCCCAGCTCTCAGGAGGCAGAGACAGGCAGATCTCTGTGAGTTCTAGGCCAGCCTGGCATACAAAGTGAGTTCCAGGACAACTAAGAGAGTTACATAGTGAAACCCTATATCAAAAACAACAACAAACAAAACAAAACACACAAAAAATGAATAATATAGCCGGGTGGTGGTGGCGGCGCACACCTTTAATCCTGGCATTCGGGAGGCAGAGGCAGGCGGATCTCTGTGAGTTTGAGACCAGCCTGGTCTACAGAGCAAGTTCCAGGACAGGCTCCAAAGTTACAGAGGAACCCTGTCTTGAAAAACAAAAAACAAAACAAAAACAAAAACAAAAAACAAACAAAAGAGAATAATAATGACAGCAAGAAATAAAGACATCATTACAGATTCTAAACATGCTTTTAAAAAATGAAGGCATTTTTTTCTGGACACATGTTAATACATTTGACAACATTTCTTTTCTTCCTTCCCTCCCTCCCTCCCTCCCTCCCGCCCTCCCTCTCTTCCTTCCTTCCTTTCTTTCTCCACAGGGTTTCTCTGAGTAACAGCCCTAACTATCCTGGAACTACTAGCTCTTGTAGACCAGACTGGTCTCGAACTCACAGAGATCTACCTGCCTCTGTCTCCTAAGTGCCAAGGTCAAAGACATGTGCCACCACCACCCGGCCACATTTCTTAAAAGACATACTTTTCAAAGCTCATTCAAGGAGAAACAGGTAACACAGACAGTCCAGTAACTATTAAGGACATTCAATTTATCATGAAGCAAATGGCAAGCGCTCACTAGAAATGAGCCTTTCAAGGACCCTGGTGTCTAGGCCTTTCACACTGGGCGTATGTTGGGCACAGAGGAACTCAACGTTTGTCTTTGCGACCATTCATTCCTGCCTGGAAAGAGCTGGATATCACGTGGGAGAGACAGTGGAGTCTGCCGCAGAGGCCTAAAGCAGAATAAACTGGAGTGGGGGAGGCGAGGGCCTCAAGAAAGACAAAGACTATGTAGACTATCTGCTTGCTTTAGTTAGGGCTGTGATAATGAAATGCTACCCACGTGGGTGGTTTAAGTAACGAATTAAATTTCCCTCAGTGCTGGAGGCTAAAAGTCCACAGTCAAAGGACAGGGATGCTAGTTTCCTCAGAAGCCGCTTTCCCTGCAGAAAGCGCCCTTTTGTTGTCCCACTGTGACCCTTCCTCTCTGGGTGCTCATCCCTGCACATCTCTGGGTATCTAGAGCCCCCTCCCTCCAAGGACGCCAGTTGGATTGGAAGGGGCCCCGTGATAATGACCTCATTTTCTCATTTTTCCTTAATGACGTGTGTGTGTGTGTGTGTGTGTGTGTGTGTGTGTGTGTGTGTGTGTGTGTGTGTGTGCAGGTGTTCCTGCCTGTGCCTATGAAGGTCAGATGACAACCTTGGATTTCATTCCTCCAGGGCACTGTTCATCTTTTGTTTTTCACAAGGGACCTATCCCGGGCCTAGAACTCACTGCGTGGGTTAGGCTAGCTGGCTGGAGAGTCACAGGGATCCCCTTGTCTCTGCCTGTGTGATACTAGGATTACACGTGTGCCTGTTTGTTTGACTCAACATGGATTCTGGGGATCAGATTCACGTGCAAGGCAAACACTTTACTAACCGAGCCATCTCTCTGGACTCTTGAAGGACCTCTTTAAAGCCTCTGCTTCCGAGGACAGCCCCACTCTGAAGTCCTGGGAGTCAGTCAGTCAACCTGTGAACTTGGCAGTGCCACACTTTAGCTCATAAAACTCAAATGGCAACCAGAGCTCATCCCTGGGCCGAGAGGACAGACCTGAAACTTCCAGGAAGGTGGAAGCATTCCAAGAAGATTTCCTGGAAGGGAAACTTAAAATTTTGGTCAAAAGGGAATTAGAAAGAAAGACTGGAAATTCCAGGCGAATGGAACAGCAAGAACACCAGCCTGGAAACAGGACGCGGTTCAGGAAAGATAAAAGCTGAGTGACTGTCTGGATGAATCACAGGGCTGATTGTCCTGGAAGGTGGAGCAAGGTTGTAAAAGGCCTTGAAAGTTGGGAGAGCTCAGGGCTTTTTTCTGCTGCAATAAGGAGCCATTAGTAACATTTGGGGTCAAAAAAGAGGGGAGAGTTATACTTTGGGCCAGAATCAGGGAAATCTATGCGGAGTAAGCTAGTCATTTAGAGCGGGCGGCAGAAGCCCCTGGCCTGCTGGTTGCGTGGTTGGCGTCATCATTAGGTTCCTGGTTCAAAGCGCCTGGAACGGCATACTCCCGATGGCCTGTGTGACTTAGGAACCACTGGAACTTTATTTACTAGGCAATACGAGCAAGGGGGGCGGAGAGGGGTAGAGAAGGAGGGGGCAGAGGTGGACTCCTCCTCTTCCCTCCTGACTTGGCGGCGCGTTCACCCTGGAGGGAACTATGGCCTGTAAGGCTAAGGCCTCAGTAGAGGTGGCGCCAGCTCTGGAGACTCATCGTGCGTCTGGTTGCCATGGCATCCGGCGCTGCATAGGAGGGACAATCCGACACCCCACACCCCCTGCTCCCGGAAGGAGGGTGATCACCTGGCCTCTGCGCTTTCCACAGCGCTGCGGGTTTTTGGTCTTTTTTTTTTTTTTTTTTTGGTTTGGAAGCAACACCAAATAGCTAGGTCTCCCGGAGCTTGTAGCCGGCGGAACAATTCTAAGTACTTTCCTTTCCAAACTGGGGTTGTGAGTCTAGGCTCGTCTTGGCCCCGCCCCCTCCACTCCGGCCACTCCCACTCAACTTAAACTGGCCTTTGCTGCCTTTGGCCCCACTCAAACTCACCCCGCTACCCTGTCAAGCACAGTCCCGGATACTCAGTCGTACCCACACCTGTAGTTTGGAAGTAAAACACCACTTCCTCTGCTTGCTAGGAGGAGTGAGAGTTGGATAGCCCCAGAATCCTAGCAAGTATTATGATGGGCATGCTAAACTTCATTGACAATCATCAATGTTCTTGCCTTTGCTCTTTTGGAATGTCTTAGTCACTGGCCTAATACGCTTTATTCGTTTTTACACCCACTGAATGTGGTGCAGCACTGGGGGTTCAAGGCCAACGTTGCCTATATAGTGAGTTTGAAGCCAGCCCACACTCCCTGAGACCCAGCCTTGGAAAAACATAAAACAAGAGGAATTCCATTACAATTTCATTCAGGAGAGAGAGAGAGAGAGAGAGAGAGAGAGAGAGAGAGAGAGAGAGAGAGAGAGAGAGAGAGAGAGAAAACCCAAAATAAGAGAAATAAAATATAGAAGCGCCTGCTCAGCTTCAGCCAGGCCTCAAACCTGTTTGGGGTTTCTAGAATATCCTACCTCCCACCTATCCTCTACACTTTCACAGGAAGTGAGAAATGGAGGCAGAATACAAACCAACTCCTGCCTTAAACTGCTTTGAGCTCTCCACCTCTCTCGTAAAATGCAGACACATGCTTTTATGTGCAGGGCCCTTACACCCAACCTGCACTGCTACTGTCTGCTGCTGGAATCTGCTACCTCACACGAAAGTGTCCCCTGGAATTTCTTAGCCATGCTTTGCTCTTTATATATGTAGGTCTCTCTCTGCTTGGGGTCCTCTGTTCATTTTTTTTTCTCACTTTAGGAGAGGCATCATCAAAACTGCTGCATTCCACTGGGATTTCTCTGTGTGTGTGTGTGTGTGTGTGTGTGTGTGTGCGTGTAAGCACCTGGACATCCAGTCTGTAGGCTGTAAGGGCTCTAACAAAGAATACAGAGGTAACCCTTGGGGGCTCCACTGCAGAGAAACTCTGTAAAGAATGAGTTCCTTTGTCTCCCAGGGTCCTCTTCCAAACCCCTTTCCACTCCTCCTCTTCCTGGTCCCTGTCTTTTTGAGCTCTCCAAGAGGAGTGGCTCTTTCCAGGGACTTCATAGCCCATCCAAGAGCTAGCCAGGCTTAGCCCTGCTTAGCTCCTGAGACAGATTACGTCAGGCACCTTCAGATAGCAAAAGGCCTTCCTGGGGACTCTGAGGGGAGACCTGTAGTAACCTTTGCTATTTGGGGTGTAGCCAAATAGAAACTAAGTGACCCCAGGCAACTTTCGTTCAAAGAGCCAAAAGCATATACTTCCTGTGAGGCCCAGGTTCCCAGTCTTGTTCTGAAGGAAGTACTTACCAACTGGAGGATCTTTGAGCGGACTCAGTCTCTAGTTAAGCCAAGTGCCAACAGAGTCACCAAGGCTCAGAAGGACATTTGCCCCTTGATATTCTGAATTGTGTATTATGTTTGCATCTAACCTGTCATTTATTTATTTAATGTGTATTTGTCTGTGACTATATATGTGTCTGCCATGTTTGGGAGGGTGCCCATGGAGGTCTGATGAGGGCATTGGAACCTCCAGAGCTGGAATTATAGACAGCTGTGAGCCACTCACCATGGGTGCCAGGAACTGAACTTGAGTATTCTGGAAGAGCAGCAAGTGTTGTTAACCAGTGAGCTTTATCTCCAGCCCCCCAACTTATTTTTAAAATGAGTATGTATAGGCAGAGAGTGTAGCGCTTGCCTAGCATGCATGAAACTCTCACTGGATTCAGTCCCCAGCATCATTTAAACCATACAGAGTGGCCCTTGCCTCTAATCACAGAACACAGGAGGAAGAGGCAGAAGGACCAGAAATACAAGGTCATCCTTGGTTACTGTGGTGGTTTGAATGTGAATGATCCCCATAGGGTCATATATTTGAATATTTGATCCCCAATTGATGGAAATGTTTGAGGATTCAGAAGCATGGCCATATTGGAGGTGTGTCACTATGGGCATGCTTTGAGGTTTCAAAAGCCCACTCCATTCCCAGTTAGCTCTCTCTGCCTTGTGGAGATGATGTAAGCTCTCAGCTACTGCTCCAGCATCTTGCCTGGCTGCCTCGTCCCCACCATGATGGTGGGAAATTTCCTTTGGAATTTCTCAAAGAAACACTTTCCTTAATAAATTGCTTTGGTCATTGCGACATATCACAGCAATAGAAAAGTAATTAAGATAGTTATATAGCAAGTTCAAGGCCAGTCTGGACTCCCCAAGAACCTGTCTCCTCCTCAAAAATGTGTCCTGAATAGTAATCAGAGGAGGTGGTTTTGGTGTTGAAATAGCAATCGTGGCTTCTGGTCTTGGGATCTGAGTGTCACATTAGTGATTCTCAGATCTTAGGTGGGCTCAGAGTAGACACAGGGAGACCTACGTAGACCTGACAGGGCTCAACGCTCTTTACTCTGACTTATACACTGCCTTCAGCTCATTTCAGTTGATCCTAAGGAAGGCTCAGGCTGGTGGGTGGAGTGGGTGTCCTCTGTGAGAATCTGGCCATAAGAGAGAGTATGTGTGCTTTTGTTTGTATGTGTGTGTAGATACATACACACCTGCACATGTGGTAGTAGGGCCTGGTGTGACTCTGAAGTCCATTACATGATCTCTGTCCTCAGGTAATGCCCAAGATATCTCTGTGTGTGTGCGTGTGTACGTGTATGCGTGCGTGCGTGCGTGTGTGTGTGTGTGTGTGTGTGTGTGTGTGTGTGTGTAGGCCAGCGGTCATCATCAGGTATCCTCTTCCATCACTTCTCCATTTTATTTTTTTAAAGAATTTTTATTTTGGGGACAAGAGGTTAAGCGCACTGGCTGCTCTTCCAGAGGACCTGGCTTCAATTCCCAGCACTCACATGACAGCTCCCAACTGTTTATAACTCTAGTTCCAGAAGACCTGGCATCCTCACACAGATATGCATGCAGTCAAAAACAAACAAACAGATAAATAAGTAAATAAATAAACAAATATTTTAAAAAGGGAATTTTCATTTTGTTAGGCGATAGTGGCACATGCCTTTAATCCCAACACTCCAGGCAAAGGCAGGTGGATCTTAGTTTGAAGCCAGCCTAGTCTACATAAATTTCAAACCTGGGAAAAGTGACTGAGGTGTCTATTTAACATAGCAAAGCTGACCTGGTTACCAGGTTTTCCCTGCATCCCTCAGTCCCTACCAGTTATAGGATCCTCCTAGCTGGTATACCCCACGCCCATACCCTGACCTCTCCAGCCCTGGAGGCTGGGCTTCTTTGCTATTCCTTATATAATCCAACCATTTTGGTTACTCATTCTTTTCGTACCTTTAGGCCTCCTGGCTGCTGCATCTGGTTCCCTTCTCTCCCAACATGCATGGTCCAGCTCAAGGTTGTGTATACTCTGAACTCTTCCAGAGGTCCCTGCCTGTCAGGGTTCAGCCTTGACAGGGTTTACATGTTCCAGGATAGGGGCATGTGGATTAGAAATTTTAGGCAGAAGGAACAGAGACACAAAAGAAAAGAACAGAGACACAGAATAGAATCAGGAGGGGAATCCAGTTAATACTGAATCCGCCCGTATTTGTTTTTTATGATCTTTAAATACCCCAATCCAAAAGAGGGGAGGAAAGCAAAAAACTTTTTTACCATCTTAATACCCCAAACACCAAATAACCACACTCTAGGTCAAGATATCCTGTTAGTAGCCACACCTTAAGTCAAATCTTCTCAGTAACCTCGAAGGAGCAAGACTAGGCCTGAACTCTCTGGCCTTTAGTCAAGGTGGAATGGACCCACTTCTGCGGGCTCCCACACCTGCCTCTGACTATGCTCTCCCACGTATCTACAATAGACCTTCTCCTCCACTCACCTAGGAGCAGCCAGGTCCTTTCCACTCCTTTTTATTTATTTATGTTTTTCATTCAATAGTGAGTTCAAGAATGGCCAGGGCTACACAGAGAAACCCTGTCTTGAAAATAACAAACAACAAAAAAAGAATTTTTATTTTTACCTATGTGTATGTGTCTGCATCTGTGTGAATGGATATCACATGTGTACAATGTCTGTGGAGGCCGGAAGAGAGCACTGGAGCCTTTGGAGTTGGAGTCACAGGAGGTGATGAGCGCTTCCTATGGGTGTTGGGAATGGAATATGGGTTCTCTGCAAGTGCAACCAAGTGCTCTTAACTGCTGAGCCATCTTTCAGCCTACCTCCACCTTAGTGGAGGTAGAGGCAGGAGGATCTTTGTGAGTTTGAGGTCCAGGACTGGTTCCATAGCTACTGAGAAACCTTGTCTTAAAAAAAGAAAAAAAGTTTGCTGTGGTCTAGTGAATGGCTCAGCAAGTGAGGCACTTACTGTCAAGCCTAAGAACTTGAGTTTGGGGCTGAAGAGATGGCTCAGTGGTTAAGAGCATTGCCTGCTCTTCCAAAGGTCCTGAGTTCAATTCCTGGCAACCACATGGTGGCTCACAACCATCTGTAATGAGGTCTTGTGCCCTCTTCTGGCCTGCAGACATACACATAGACAGAATATTGTATACATAATAAATAAATAAATATTAAAAAAAAAAAGAACTTGAGTTTGAGTCCCTGGAGCCACGTGGTGGAAGGGAGAGAACTGAATCCCACAAATTGTCCTCTGGCTCCACACAAATATCATGAAATGCATACCCCTCCAAAATAAATAATAGCTAAAAATTTCAGTGTTGGCCCTGACCTAGATGTGGGGCTGGGAGCCATGTTGGGCTAATGACAAGGAGGCTGTCCTCCAGCCCCTGGTGCCATGGCTTTCACTGAGCTCTCTCTGGCCCTTTCGGAAGTACTTTACTGCATTTGTTTAATGGGGTGTGGACTGGAACATTCTGAAGAACATCCTCTGATTGTGGAGATGATGCTGGTGATAATGATGTCTTGCAAAACCATGAAGTTAAGATCCCTGAGTCTTTGAGACCAAACAGAGCTTTTTCAGGTTATGATACCACGCTGGCCTTGGCTTCTTCAGTGAACAGTCAGTCAGCTAGCCACCCCATACTAAATGTTCAGGGGCCCCAAGCCAGGGCAGCCTCTGGATTCCCACTGCGGGGCGCAGCCTCGGGCTTATCGCCTCCCGACTCCCTAGCAGGCAGACTGTCTCCTTTGCTGCTGAGGGTAACTGATAAAGAGGACAGACCCTTGTGTTTACTGTGGCCCAGTCTGTGGAGAAGCAGGCCTCCCAGTGGCGGCCCTGTCTCCTCTGGGAACAGGCTGTCTGTTTGCCAAGATACCATCACATTCCTGCAACCAGAGGCCACCCCAGGATGGGTGGGGGTGGGGTGGACAGTGGAGGAGGAAACAGGACAGCTGCAGGCCTCTCTGTTCCCTGGGGCCAGTTCTGAGAAGGTACAGTGGGGGGGGGATTCTCAGTTCCCAGTCTGTTAAGTGCACAGCAAAGCCTCACAAAGGGCATGCACAGCCCACGTTGGGCTCATCACTCTGCAGAGTGTCCACGGGTGGTTGTGCCCAACCCATAGTTCATGGGGCTGCATGCTGCTGAGGCTAATGAGTGTTGCCCAACACAAAGTCATAAAGTTACTTAAAACATCACAAGGTTGCTTTGGGAATTTGTTGTTGTTAACTCTATTATGTGTTTCTTGACCATGAACTTTGTACATGACAATATCATGTCACAATGTCAAAAGGTTGGACCTGCCTGCACAATTTCCCAAACATTCACTCAAAATTGATGTCTGTCTTTCAAACAGCTTTCCATTTAGGTAGTCAGGGATCATACAAGGTTTTGTATAAAGGGAGATGCCTGGCAAGATTGAGATCCTCTAATGGCCAATCATAAAAGGGTGCTCGTTGAGGGCAAATACTGCCAAACACACTATGGGGACAGGCTAGAGAGATGCATCAGTGGGTAAAGTGGGTGCTTGCTGCCCAAGTGTGAGGACCCGAGTTCAATTCCCAGCAGCAGTGTAAAGAGCTGTCTGTTGTGGTGTGCATGTGCCAACCCAGGGGTGGAAAATGGAGACAGGAGGATCCTGGGCTCACTTGCCATCAAGTCTGACTGAAGCAGTAAGCTTCTGGGTCAGTGAGAGACACTACCTCAGAAAAACAGCTATAGAGTGACCCGGTGGACAAAAAACAAGGGACTAGACGTGAAATTTCCCTGATAGGCAGATAGAGAGACGGTCTATGAGTAAGGAATAAAGACGGAGAGCTTCCAGCTTCCAAAATAACCCTTCCAGCTGCTAGACAAAAGCTTAGGAGCTGAAAACAAAGACCTGGCTGCCTTTTTCTATAGCCAGTAGGGCCCCTCAGCTTTGGACCTTGGACCAGTTGGACAAGTTCAAGGATGAATCCGGGCTTGTTTATCCTAAAGTTGGGATCCCATCAGCCTCCCTGCCTTTGTTCAAACTGACCAACCCTTAATTAGGAGAAGGAGACTCCTCAAAAGCCATTCAAAACCTCCAGCCCTCTGGGCCGCAGCTCCAGTCACACCTCTTCTCTCACAGGGCTTTTCTCTCTGTGCATTGCTATGTGCGTTTCCTACCCCTAAAAGCTTGTTCTTTACCAGCCAAGTCTGTGCTGTGTCTGAGATGTCCCTGGATGCTACTTGTTATGCTGGAGCTTTTTCTTGCCTTTTAATTCTTTAACTGGCAGAAAAAAAAAATGAACCTGATCAAGACCCCTAGACAATAACACAACCCCACCCTCTAACCTCCACACCCAAACACACCCAAACATATGCATACACCACATATCACACACTGCAGGTTTATGAACTTGACAGCCCTTCTGAGGCCGGTCACCATTTTATCACATGGTTTAGGGTTCAGAGTCAAATCCAGTAAAATCACACACAGGCAGCAAGAAAGCAAAGTTGGGATTTTGAGCATTAAGGCTTTAGATACTCAAGCTATTCTGAGCTGCCCTGCCAGCTCCCCAGGCAACTGGTTACAAGCCCATCCTGCTTAGCAAGATCACGGGTGTTTGCAGCTGCAGAGATGGGCAGCTCCAGGGAGAACTGGCTTTAGAGTCAGGCCTGTGTTCTACTGCTTGGACCAGCGCTAAAGAACCCTGCCGTGGAGAGTGAACTCACTGAGCCTCGGCTTCCTCAGACAACATTATACAGTAGTGTTATCCTCCATTATACTCCTGGCTAAACTGCCAAAGTCTTGAGGAGTTTTGCTGGGACCTATCAGGAGAGATCACTACAGCTGGGTGTTGATGTTTCTTCATAGAAGGAGGAGGCAGGTCCCTCTCCTGAGTGTCTAGCCACCCCTCCCAAACAGTTATAGGCAATTCTATCCTAATTGCCTGTAGCTTTAGGGCCTCTGGGTGGGGCTAGCATTTATAGCCAGGGGAAATACTAGGAAGAGGCTCCATCTACACAGCCTTCGGGGGAAGTCAACAACCTTGCTGGCTGCTGGTCTTCCAATGGGGCTGGGATATTTTTTTGTTTGGTTTGGTTTTGGTTTTTCAAGACAAAGTTTCTCTGTGTAGCCTTGGTTGTCCAGGGACTGGCTCTGTAGACCAGGCTTGCCTTGAACTCAGAGATCCACCTGCCTCTGCCTCTCAAGTACTGGGATTAAAGGGGGCCCTACCACACCCAGTTTCCACATGGCTGTTTTAAGGTCACCATAGCTTCTGCCCATTGCTCTGTAAGTTAGCCTAATAAACTCCTTGGTTCCCCGAGGTGGCACTGATAGAATGGAGCTTTGGTTTGTGACTGGGACTTTATGAGGAGACTGTGGGTAGATGTTGCCCAGTTGCACCCCACCTCCAGGGTGAAAATTCTCAGCCACGTATGGTTAGAGGAAGTGTATGTGGGGTGAGGATCTATCTGCTAAGGCACAGGCAGGTTTGGAGTGATATTTTATTTATATTTTAATAAATAAAGTTTGCCTGAAGATCAGAGTGCAAAGCTAAGCCACTAGCAGCCAGGGAGTAGGGGTACACACCTTTAATCCCAGGACTCAGGAGAGAGAAGCTACCCTGAGCTGCACAGGATGGATCCAGAAACAGATGTAGGTGGTAGTGGCTCACACCTTTACTGTTTGGGAGTGACATACCTCTAATCCCAGCAGGTGGAGACAGGAATGATCTGCTGGGTGGAGAAAAGAACATAAAGGGGAAAAGACAGGAACTCACTGGAGCCTGAGGTTTGGTGGAGACACAGTGCAGTCTAGGCAGTCTGAGGATTGCTCCTTCAGTCTGAGCATTGGTAGAGGTAAAAGGTCTCTCCAGTGTCTTACTGCTGTGCTTCTCTGATCTTCAGCTCTAACCCCTATACCTGTCTCCGGGTTTTTATTAGTGCTACACGGGTTGTCTTGGCAGAGGGGTGGAGAGGCAGCTTCTCTAAGTGGGACCTTCAGAAGGGACTCTGTAAAGAGAGACCCTGTCACTCAGTGATAGAGCACAGAGGAACAGTGACTCCAGAGGGGGCAGCTAAAGTGAGTGGTTGAGACCATTGCTTTTGGATTGGGCAGACCTAAATTTAAATTCAGTATCTAGCCCCGACTCCATCATCCCCTTTTACATGGTACTGGCTGAGGAATCTGGGGATTCCTCATGTGCTAGCCGTTTGCCCTCCCACTGAGTTGCATCCAGCTTTCTTTTTACGTGCTATTTTGGGACAGCATCTCCTGTATTAGTCACTTTTCTTGTTGCTGAGACTAAGTCTCTGAGAAAAGCAACATCAGGAGGAAGGGCTTGCTTTGACTAAGTCTGAGCGAGCGCTGTGGCTGGGAAGGCCTGGCAGCAATGGCCGCTGTCCCACCGTTGCCACAGTCAGAAAGCAGAGCCAGACAAATGCTGGTGCTCAGCTCCATTTCTCTTTATGGAGTCCAGGGTCTCCAGCACACAGAAGGATTCAGCTCGCAGTATGAGGCTTCCCAACTTGGTGAACCCAGTGAGAAAGTCCCTCACACACATACCCAGAGGGTTGACTCCTACATGTTTCTAGAGTCTGTCATATTGACAACCAGTATTAATTAGTCTCACTAAGTTGTCCAGGCCTGCCTTGAACTTGCCATCCTCCTGCCTCAGCCTCTTGAGTAGCTGGGATGACAGGCCTATGCTGCTGGGCCCAGCTTAATACCCAGCACTTGCTCTGCATAGTTTTGGGGAGCAGCTCGGTGCCTCAGTTTATAGAATGAAATCTCTAAAGTAAGAGATGTGCGCAGAACAGATAGCATCGTTTAGAGAACTTTGGAGAGAAGTTGGGTGGGGGGTTCTGGCAAGGCACACAGTAAAAGCTCAATAAGTGTGCCTGTCAGTGTTGTTCACAAGGACCTGGGGGTGAGGAAGAGATGGGAATATAGTTTGTTGCATGATGGCCTAAAGCTGTCAATGTTGCTGGAAACTGGGAATGCATTAGGTAACATAATCAGGGAGAATGAAGGTTCAGAATGAATGTGTTGTTAACCAGCTGACTGTGTCCTGGAGAGGCCTTTAATCACAAGAGTCCTCCCTGCTAGGTGGAAACAGAGACAGAAGAGCCACAATGAGTAGTGTGAATGACACCTCCCAGTCACTGTGGCTGTGACATGGAAGAGGACCCACAAGCCAAGCAATGCAGGCCACCGCTGCTAGAAGCTGCACAGGGCAAGTGAGTGAATTATTGAGTCCTCTGAGCTTCCTCCAAAGGCCCAGAGCTGAGCTGCTGAGACAGCCCAGCAGGCGAGTGTGCTTGTGGTCAAGCCTGGTGACCTTAGCTCACTTCCCAGACCCACATGCATGTTATGGTATGTATGCTTCACTCCAAATAAGTAGATAACATGCCTGTAGGTTTGGGGTCTTAAAGAGAAGAAGGAAGCACTAACAACACTTAGATTTTAGCGCAAGGATACCTACTCACATTTCAGATGTCCAGAACCATGAGATAATGGATTGGGATTGCGTGAAGACACTGTCTGTGTGATTGTCACCACAGTGAAAGGAAGGGAACAGGTGTAGGCAGGCTTTCTGTCCCACCAGCTGCTCCCCAAATAACCACACAGAGTTAATATTAATTGTAAATGCTTGATCAACAACTGAGGCTTTTTGTTTGTTTGTTTTTGTTTTTCCAAGACAGAGTTTCTCTGTGTAACAGTCCTAATTGCCCTGGAACTAGCTTCTATTTTCCATTAGGATGCCTTTGTTTTTTGAGACAGGGCATCGCTTTGTAGCCCTGGATAACCCGGAACTCACTGCGTACAACAGCAGGCTAGCCTTGAACTCACAGAGATTTGCCTGCCTCAGCTTCTCTAGTACTGAAATTAAAGGTATGTACCACCATGCCCAATTTATTAGGATTTTTTGTTTGTTTGTTTTCAAGACAGAGCTTCTGGCTGTCCCGGAACTCATTCTATAGAGTAGGCTGTCCTCAAACTCACCAAGATTCTCCTGCCTCTGCCTCCCAAGCACTGGGATTAAAGGTGTGCACCACCATGACCAGCCTTAATTAGGATTTTTATTTATTTATTTATTTTAATTTTTAAAAAAATTTTTTCCATGATATTTATTGAGCTCTACATTTTTCTCTGCTCCCCTCCCTGCCACTCCCCTCCCTCCTTCAACCCTCCCCCAAGGTCCCTATGCTCCCAATTTACTCAGGAGATCTTGTCTTTTTTACTTTCTACTTCCCATGTAGATTAGATCTATGTAAGTCTCTCTTAGTGTCCACATTGTTGTCTAAGTTCTCTGGGATTGTGGTTTGTAGACTGGTTTTCTTTGCTTTCTGTTTAAAAACCACCTATGAGTGAGTACATGTGATAATTGTCTTTCTGTGTCTGGGTTACCTCACTCAAAATAATGCTTTCTAGTTCCATCCATTTTCCTGCAAAATTCAAGCTGTCGTTATTTTTTTCTGCTGTGTAGTACTCCATTGTGTAAATGTACCACTTTTTTTTTTTTATTCATTCTTCGATCGAGGGGCATTTAGGTTGTTTCCAGTTTCTGGCTATGACAAACAAAGCTGCTATGAACATAGTTGAACACATGTCCTTGTGGCACGATTGAGCATCCCTTGGATATATACCCAAAAGTGGTATTACTGGGTCTTGAGGAAGGTTGTTTCCTAATTTTCTGAGAAATCGCCACACTGACATCCATAGGGGTTGTACCAGCTTGCATCCCCACCAGCAATGCAGAAGTGTTCCCTTTTCTCCACAACCTCTCCAGCATAAGTTGTCATCAGTGTTTTTGATCTTGGCCATTCTTACAGGTGTAAGATGGAATCTCAGAGTTGTTTTGATTTGCATTTCTTTGATGACTAAGGATGTTGAACATTTCCTTAAGTGTCTTTCAGCCATTTTAGATTCCTCTGTTGAGAGTTCTCTGTTTAGGTCTGTACTCCATTTTTTTATTGGATTATGTGATTGTTTGGTGTCCAATATCTTGAGTTCTTTGTATATTTTGGAGAT